>RJWJ010000990.1:0-158157 GCA_004363605.1 Indri indri | reverse complement strand
AAAAAAAAAAAAAAAAAAAAAAAAAAGAAATAAGCCAATCACAACAAGATAAGTAATGTGTGATTCCACTTACATGAGGTATCTAAAGTAGAGACAAAAAGCAGAATGATGGCTGCCAGGGGCTGAGGGGAGGGGGAAGCGGGGAGTTCATTATTCAACAGGTGTGGGGTTCCAGTCACACAGGATGAAACGGTTCTGGAGAAGTGTTGTACAACAACGTGCATACAGTAACAAAATTGTAACGTACACTTAAAGATTGTTGAGAGTAATTTTGTTACTTTTTTATTCTAATTTTTTTTGTTTTAATTAAGTGATTCCTGTTAGCCTTGGGCTGGTTATCCCAACCTCCACACTAACCAGCAGGAAGAGAAGAGGCCTGGCTGATTGAGCTCGAAGGGGAGGACAGTCCCTGGCTGCAGTGGCAGGGCCACAGGGGGCCTGGAGACGTCAGAGAAAGCAATGGACAAATCCAAGAAAGAAGGGAGTCACCACACTGGGGCCGACAGAGGCACCTGCGCCCTGGCCCTGTCACCCCTGCACCCCAGGGCTCCCCTTTATCACTGCTGAACTGACGTGGTTTGGGTATTTCACCTTCCTTCACAAGGAAAGGGCGCTTCCATTGTTCAGCTCTTCCCTGGTGCTCCCGGGCTCGCAGCCGCATCACCTGATCCCACACGCTCCTGCTCAGCCCAAGTCTCTGTGCCTGGGCCACTGTGACCACAGAAGCCCTGGCTCAGCCACCTGCACCTCTTCAGAACCTGGCTAGGAGCTTGGTCTAGAGTCTAGAGTGGGCAGCCTCCTAGTGCTAAATGGATCCCAAAGAAATTGGGTTTACTTGTCTCCATAGCAAGACTCAGTTAAGCCCCTCGGGTCTCGCCAGCTGGAAGGACTGCTCCCTGCTCCTACAGGGAAGAAACAGAGGCGGCGTTATCTCCAACCGACACAGAGGCCCAGAGAGGTTGGCAACTTGCCCAAGGTCACTCAGCTAGTTAACGGCAGAGCTGAGACCAGGCCTGTCATGTGAGCTTTGCAAGGGCCCGAGAAAATGTATTGGCCCCTAAAATTAAAAAGATAACAGCAAAATCAATGAAAGTAAATGTTTACTAACTATAAAGCTGTCATCTACTCAACTGCAACTGCAATTGGCATCAACTCAACCGCTCAACCCTTCTTTAATTCTTTTTCACTTATCCTGACTGTGGGATGTGGGCCCGTTTCAATTTGCAGTATTCTAAGGGCGGGGCGGGGGGGGGTGCCCTTCACAGGTCTTCAAACAGACCCACGTACGGCACTGGACTCTGAAGGACACGGGCCTGGGTGTCCCAGCCGAGATCATTGTATTCTTCCTGACAGCAGAGAGCACTTGGCAGAAACTCCTCCTGCGTCCAGTGAGCCCTGGGGCTCAAATGCCACTTAGAAGTGCTGTCCACTCTATTTCCTTTGTTTCTTAAATGACCAATTAGAATCAGACAGTCTAAGAGACCCAGGCAGATGGAGCTCAAGACCTTTTTACAATGCTTGTAAGATGGGGGCAGGGGAGTCTAACTTTACCCCTGGAAGACAGAGGCCTGCAGCCCTGGCTGCTGCTGGAAGACGGGCTGAGGATGAAGCCCCACGGATGGGAGCAGATCTAAGAGAATCCCAGGGAAATGGGGCCAGAGCCCTGACAGAACCATGCCTGAAGTCCACTCCTCTGGGCTTTTCAGCTCCATGAGCCAAAAAAATCCCCTTTGTTGCTGAAGCTAGTGTGGATTGAGTTTTGTTGCTTGAAACCAAAATCATCCTGACTGATGTGACACCTCCTAGCTCTCGTCCATCCACCCAGGGCATCACCTCAGAAGCTGTGGCTCTCAGAGCAAGCTGTCCCTGGAGCACCTTCACAGGGGCTGGTCCAGAGGCGACTACTCAGCCTTTCAGTCTGACGATGATGAAGGCTGATCTGAAATCCAGGAATGTTTCAGAAACGTCCCCCTCCCTGGGAATGGCAGAGGGTAATGGTGTCCAGGAAGCTGGGCTTGGGTGGGGTGTTCGTGTCAAGGGCTGGCCCCACTGCAAGACAGGGCTGTGGCATCCAGCATTTTTGTCGTTCCTTCTTGTTCCCTCCATGCCCTCCTAGGGATAACCTGGTAAACAAACAGATATCCCAAATGCGATACGAACCCATTTGATAAACATTCAATAAGCATTTACAACCCCCGTGTGGAGGCCCCATGCGAGGTCCTGGGCCAACAGTGGAATTCCGAGCCAGGGACAGGGTGGAGCAGAGAGGTCTGGGCCGTGGGAGGGGTGAGGAGCAGGTAAGGCTGTGGGCTCTGGATTGGAACTGCAGGTGGCCTTGGACAAGTTGCTGTGTAGTCTTGTGCCTCGGTTTCCTCATCTGTCAAATCATGTTTGGCCTATATAGTAGGGGCTCAAAAAGTATCAGCCTTTATTAATAAGTATTTGTTTTTATTATTATTGGATTCATTTTTTAAAAAGGAACTGAGTGTAACCCACCCAGCTGGGTGGAGCTTGGGCCAGAGGACCCCCAGCCTTGGAATGCAGAGTTTTGGGCTAAAGAGCTGACTAAGCTGTCTGGGGTCAAGGCAAACTCCAGGGACCAGTTCCAACTCCTGAAGTTCCCAGTCGGGGCTATTAAAGGGAGACTGCAGGAGTGGCCGTCCCTCACCCTGCGTTAAGTGCAAGGAAGCATCTCAAGGGGCAACGACTCCTTCTCACACAGCTCAGTTACACCCCACCAGGGGCTGAGCTGCGGCCCCGCCATGTGCCGGGGCCTGGCCCGGGTGCCAAGCCTCCCGTGTCCACTGAGACCCCATCTCCTAGTGGCAACAGAGGGATGCTGATGCAATGGCTTGAGGGTCTGCTGCCCCTCAGTAAGGACTGAAGGAACAAACGCTAGCAGGAGAATCGGGAGGTGGGCTCCAAATCCGGGAAGACTCCTCAGCAGAGGCAGGATTTGGACTGGAGTTTGGAGAAAGGGCAGGTCTTTGATAGATCAAAGGGGACAGCTGTGGGGAAGAAAGACTTAAGCAAAGGGGCAGAGGTGGGGCCGCAGGGGCTGATGTGGATCACGCTGGGGCTACTGGGGCCCGGAGAAAGCTAAGTGTGGGCTAAGGCCCCTGAGCAGGACCCGGGATTGCCCCAGTTTGGAAGTGGGTCATCCTTCGCTGCCCAATGTGTGATCAGCTTCAGCTCCAGAGACCCCAAGGCTCTTTCAGGAAAGTCTGCATGGTTCTCAGATCCCATGTGGGAATGAGGGGCCGAGATCCTCAGGGAGGCATTACCCAGAGCTCCCTAACATGGTGTGTCCTCCTGGGGCTGAAGAGAGGCCCCCAGGCCCTGGGAGGAACAGCCGAGTGCACGGGGAGCCCACGGGGTCTGCAGAGCCAGGCTGGGCCCGTTTATGATGTGCTCCAGAAGTACCCTCCGCTCAGGTGTGGGCCTAGACCCGGCTGCCCGGCTCAGGCCCGCACTGAACAGCCAGCAGTCTCCCGGCTGCCCCGGTACCAGCACCAAGATCAGGAGATAACTCAAGACCAAGTCCACTGTCTGAGCCCTGCCGTGGGGATCCCCACAGCGCCTTCTAAAGAACACAAAACTCCCACCAAGCAGACTCCAGTTACTAATCAAATCAACCTATTCATTTCGAAAATCACCCATCACACTTTGCTGCTGGTGGAATCACAGCAACCACTTCGAAACTCTGGCGTGGTTGAAGTTGGTCAAAGGTAGGTGCTGACTCGCCTTTGCCCGGGACTCGGGGCTGCAGGAATATTTCATACGTCTCCAGGCAACTGGAATCTTGATCTTCCTCCTCCGTGCCTCATGGTCAACGGTCATGTACTGTGCCGCATTTCAGAGCCGCAGTCACGGCTGTGTCAGGCCACCAGATTTGGAAAGTTACCCCTGAATTAGAATCTGGATTCCAGTCAGAGCCCCGTCTCTTACCAGCTGCGCAACCGTAGGCAAAGCTGTCACTT
The DNA here is from genome assembly GCA_004363605.1 of Indri indri. NCBI lineage: Eukaryota > Metazoa > Chordata > Mammalia > Primates > Indriidae > Indri > Indri indri. The sequence goes on along the minus strand of RJWJ010000990.1, from coordinate 154,177 downwards.
AACCTCTCTGACCTCTGGTTTCCTCATTTGCAAAAGGGAGACTCTGCCTATAGCACAGGCTACCCACCCTCGCAGCTCCTCAGGGGTGCTGTCAGCGTCAGCCCCAAAGCTGTCAACTTGCTTTACGTAAAACCTGTTCGTTCCGTTTGTGGCAAGACAGCAGCCCCGAGAGTGCTCCAGTCTGGTGCCAGGAAGCACACGACATTGTTCTGCAGAAGTGAGCGGGTTTTATATCAATCCTTCCTTCCTTCCTCCCCAGGTGGCTTCCTCCAGTTGAGGAAACACGCTGTGGCCACAAAATCAAGCGAAGGGAACTGGTCCTCAGAGCGGCAGAGCCCGTGACCGTGGTGTCACCCTCCACACGGCCCAGCTGGTCCCAGACCTCACTGCCTCAACGTGTCCGCAGGTCTCTACCGGGGAGTAATCCTCAAATCCAGAAAGCCCTGTGGGAGGTAGAAAGAGCTAGTAATCTGACTTAAGTAAAGACAGAAAAACCAAACCTATGAGGCAAGGGGTGGGGGCAGCCCAGCCCTCAATAACAGGAAAGATGAGTAAGAGCTGGGCTAGAAGTTAAGTCCAAGTTGAATCCAGCCTGTGTTGCTGGGTAGCCATGAGCCTGGTGCTTTGCTGGGTACCGAGGGGGGTGGGCAAAGGCATGGCCAACATTAACAGGGCAGGAGCTTCCTCCCAGTGGGGGAGGCAGGCAGGTACCAGGGCACTGCCGGACAGGGGGCAGTGGAGACTGCTCAGAGCACTGGAGGGCACAAAGAATGGAAATTCTCAGCACTGTAGGGGAGTGCGGGAAGCCTGGCGAGGATATTTGAGCTGGGTGTTGAAGGCTGGGGAGTTTTTAGGCAGAAAGGTCAGAGGCAGGTGGTCTGGGCGAGTCTTGAAGGGTGAGGGGTACGGCACGCTGGTAGGCTGGGGGCCGGGGTTAGTGGCCAGGCCACCCAGAGGAGTTACGATTGTATCCCCAGGGCAGTGGGGAGCCCTTGAAGGGTTTTAACTGCAGAAGTGAAAATGCTTACCCTTGCATTTTATAGCGCTGCGGCAGGCAGAAGGCGTGAGGCTGCAGGAGGGAGTACAGGCAGGAAATGAGGCCCGAGGCCTCTTCCATGCTAATGATGAGGTCTTTGAGATCCTAGTCCTCTCATCGGACACTCGGGATGCCCCTCTGCTGACCAATAGGCCCCATCTGCTGGCCCAGCCAGACATGCTGGCTTGCCCAGACTGCACCTAAGGGACCTTCACTGGTGGCAGGAAAGCCACCTGGCCGCGCACTCCAGCTACCTCCTTCTGCTGCCTCCCAGCTTGGCCAGCCCCAGGTCGTGTCCCCTCTGTCCCAGGTTGTTGATCTCTCAGAATCTTCTTGTCCTCTGCTCCTTAAGCCCTGTCCCAAGGGAGTCTGGGATTCCCTCTCCTAGACTGAGTGTCTACACCGCAAAAAAACCTGAGGCAGACACAAATTCCACTTCCACGAGGAGGCACTCCCAGCCTCTGGCTGCCAAGGCTTCTGGCTGCCAAGGTGCCTGCTAAGGCGTGCAAGCCAATTTCCTGTTTTCACCCGCTTTGATGCTGCTGGCTGTCACTCCCACCTGCCACCTGCGCTGAGCTGGGCCTCTCCTGATTTGGCCGGGGTGAACATGGCTGAGCCTGGACTGGGTGATGTGGGCATGCCATGTGGCTGGGTCCCAGCTGATGCAATGCAACATGAACTGTGGTGAAGAGGGCACCCAAGGGGGGCACTTGAGGTAACAGGGGGGAGGGCTAGGGGCAGATACTGTAAATAAATACAAGAATTAAAGTTCAGAGAGGCCAGGTGGCCTCTTGGAAGCTTCTAGGATGTGGGCAGATCCCAGGGGTCATTGGAAAGGGAACAGCAGGGGACAATCAAAGGCCAGATCCTTGACCTCCAGGAGCCAGTAGCATAGAGGTAGAGACCGGACATTCCACGGGGCATGACGATTCCAGAGGAAAGGAATGGAGCTGCAAGCTGGTAGAACAGAAGGCCCCCCAGGCTGTGCTAGGGCTCGGGGACGCAGCTTAAAGAGGAGCTCAAAGTCCAGCCGGCAGGCACATAAACAGCCAGGGCCCCGCATGGTAACGGCTCTGGCAGAAGTCTGGAGCGCTGGGCTCTCCCAGGGGACTCTGGGAAGGCTCCCCAGAGGCAATAAGGCCTGAGTTACTGTAAAAAAAAAAAAAAAAAAATGGCCTTCCATTCACAGTTGTCCTCAGATGAGGCTGTGGCTCTCGACCTTCACCTTGTGGAAGAAGGGGATTCTGAGAACCCAGACTTGGAGTCTGCACAGCCTCGTGGGCTTTCCAGAAATTGTTTAAGGACAAGCTCCCTGAATATGATTGCATCACCCAGAAATGCACCCGAACCTGATTTAGTACTGTTTTTTCCAATTTCTGAATTCCGGAACTCTAATTTCCTGCACACCTCACTTTACTGCACTTCAGGGAGACTCCTACAAATTTAAAACATCAGCTCCTCAGTTAAAACATCACTCGACCCATTCTCTCTCAGTCCTCATCTATGTCCTCAGCTCTGTGATTTCTCTTCATTGTGATCAGCTTGTGGGGACAACTCTGGGCTCTGCTTTTCTGCATAACATTATTTCATACACACGTTCCAGCAACACCTTTGCCATTTTTAATGGCCATGTCGTGCTCCCTTTTAAGTTTTCAGCTTGTGTTTCTGCCAGTGACTCTAGAGCCTTGGGCAAGCCTCACTGCCTTCTTTGGGCCTCACCTCCTTATCTGTAAAACAGGTGATCTGGAAACTGTAAAGTCCCTTCTAAGCCTTAATATTCCAGTGTCTAAGATTTCCTAGCTGTGGAATCCTAAATTGTAACTGAAGAGCAACAATCCTAGAAGAGAGCGACCCAACATCTGTTGAGAGCTCACCAGGAGGCAGGAAGGCCCTGAGGGAGGCATAGGTAGAAAAAATGACACCCCCCCCCCCCCAGCAAAACACCACTAGGGGCAGGCTGGGTGATCTAGACCCCTTTGTTCCCAGTCCAGCCTCTGGTGTCTGTGCCACTGGGAAATGGAGGTGGGGGAACTTCTTTTCTCGCAGAGAAGCCACAGCCCTACAAGCCTTCTGACTTTCCCTCCCCTCCATGACAAAGCACTTTTGAAGCCCTAGCCCAACCCCTCCAGACCAGCAGACTGCTGAGTCACGGTGGGACTGCACTTTCCACGAAACCCCACTGCTGCCCGCTCCTGCTCTGGGATGAGCTGATCCTCCAGAAACAACCTGCCTGGCTCTTCTCTCGTCCTGGGTCCCTCCCACGTCCCTCCCTGTGCTCCTGGCCCTGGGAGGCAGCTGTCCTGGGAGGCTAGCCAAACTCCCTGCCTCCTCCAAGTCACGAGGAGCTGGGCTGGGGGGGGAGGGAGGGGGAGGGGTAGGTCCCTGGTCAACAAAGGTCCAAAGACCAGGCCACAGCTTCAGAAGGCTCTTAGAGGCTTAGAAATGGCAGTTCTGACACCCCAGGTTCCCAGAAGGTAGGGAACAGGTCCAAGCAACATGCAAACACACACACACACACCCCCACCCACCAACAGAAGATTTCTCTTCCATTCTTCCCAGCTGGCCTCCCCCAGTGAGCTACAGCACAAGATGTCCCTCAGTTTTGCTGTGATGTTCACTATAGCTACATATGTGTTTAACCAAGCACAGAGCCAACACTGACTCATGAAACCTACTTTCTACAGCAGACTGACTTCCTCCTGGTGGGTCTAATTATAGCCTGGCTCTGTCCACCTGGACGTCCTGGAGGCCCTGAAACTCAGCGCATCCAGTCCAAAATCAAGCTGGCCTTCTCCAGGGGCCTTCCCCCAAATCTGTGCTGTCTGCCTCAGTGAATGGCAGCAGCAGCCCAGCCGCCCAGGCCAGAAAGCTGGGGGGCTGTCTTACCCACTGTCCACCTCCCAAACCCCATGTCAGCCAGTGAACCACCTCATTCCGTCCTGTCTTCTCCAGATCTCTCAAATCTGCTTTCTGTCTCCTGTGCTTACTGAGAACTAAGGCTATTGCCTCCCAGCTGGTACCCAGCCCTCCTGCCTCACTTTAATCCATCCTCCAGATTCAATCATGCATCCATCTGTTCATGCAACAAATATTGAGCACCAAGTAACAAGCACCTTGCAAAATGCTGGGAGTGCAGGGATGAAGAACAGAAACAATGCCTGCCTTCCAGGACCTCACCACCTGCAGCATCTGGGAAGGCAATCAAAAAGGCCTCATAAAAAGGTGTGACTTATATATATATAATACTTAATTAGATATATAAAATATGTGTTATGGTTATTAATCTTCATCACTTAAATGAGCTGCAAATATCAACCCAATTTGTCATTTCTATTTTCACTTTATGACATCTTTTGTCTTATAGCTTTTAAGTAGTCAAATCTGCCAACTGTCCTTTTTATGGTTTCTGACAGTCTCACTCCTTACTCCAAATTATACAAAATAATGTATATTCCTTCTTAAAACTTTATAGGGCTTTTTTTTTAAGGCTTGGATTTTTTAACCATCTGGAATGTATTTTTAAATACTGAGTCATTTTTTTCATGACTATCAATTGTTTCAACATCATTTGTTGACCCATTCTTTCTCCCCCAAATTGAAATGCTACTTTAGCACATCCCAAGTTCCCGTACATATGTGGGTAGGGATATTCTGTTGCATTGATCCTGGTCATCTCTTCCTGTGGCAGTACCACACTGCTTACACTACTTTATTGTACTTTTTTATAGCAGGGAATGCAAATCTACCCTCATAACCTTTTTTTTCTCCAAATGCTTATCAGCTATTCAAAGACTGACTCTTCCAAATGAATTTTAGAATCATTTTGTGAAGTTCAAAAAAAAGGACTGCATTTTATGGAAATTGCATTGAATTTATAGGTTTATTTGGGGAGAATTGACATCTTTAAAAAATAGAGGCTGGACATTTAGAAACATGTTCCTCTTCATTTATGCAAGTTTTGCCTTCGTTTTTGTTCTCGTCCAGCAGTAAGCAGTTATAATTTTCACCATACATTTCTTGTTAACTTTATTCCTAGGTATTTTTAAGCTTTTGTTGCCAATGTAAGGTGAAAAAATTTTTTTCTTTCATTCATTTTTCTACATATTTTCTAACTGGTGGTTACTGTTGTATAAAAAAGCTTTGCATTCTATGTATGGTGATTTTGCCGGACTCTTGCCTAATTGTTTTTCTGTTGATTCAGTGTAAGCTTTCTAAAAACAAATCTAGTGCAGTATTTCCATGTTATCTTCAGGATAAAGTTTAACCCCTTTTTATGGCACATACTCTGTCTGACCTTGCCCCTAGCCTCCACCCTTTCCAGCATTCCCCCACATGCATTCTACTTTCCAGGCCAACATACTTTCGGAAGGTACCTTAAATAGGTCATGCATGTCCAAACCTTTACACCTTTGCATATGCTGTTCCCTCTGCTTGGAATTCCCTTCCCTACCTCCCTCCTGCACTTCACCTTCCTTTTAACTTTTTCTTCAAACTTATCTCAAATGTCACTTTCTGGCTGGGCGTGGTGGCTCACACCTGTAATCCTAGCACTCTGGGAGGCCGAGGTGGGAGGATTGCTTGAGGTAAGGAGTTCAAGACCAGCCAGAGCAAGAGTGAGACCCCGTTTCTACTAAAAATAGAAAAAAAAAAAATAGCCACTCGACTAAAAATAGAAATAAAAAATTAGCCCGGGGTGGTGGCTCCCGCCTGTAGTCTCAGCTACTCAGGAGGCTGACACAGGAGGATCGCTTGAACCCAGGAGTTTGAGGTTGCCGTGAGCTAGGCTGACGCCACAGCACTCACTCTACCCAGGCAACAAAGCGAGACTCTGTCTCAAAAAAAAAAAAAAAAAAAAAAAAAGTCACTTTCTTAGGAAAGCCTTCCTTGACCTTCCCTCCCAAATTGGGTAAGGCACCCCTTGTTCAGCAGCATCATTATCCTTATTGTACTGTATATAGCTTTAGCATTACTAAAATGTTTTTCCTGCAAGTAGTATAGGTTCATTTTGAAATAAACACAGTAAAGACTCAAGAAAGAAAAATCATCCTAATTCCCTCAGCAATTTAATATTTCAGTAGAGTTACTTTTTTACAAAAGGTTTGGAAGTCCAAATTCCAGTTGTAGGTCTGTAAGTATCCTGAAAATGACCTTGATAGGTTTCCCAGCTATATGTCTACAGACCTGACAGAATAGTGGACCAGGAAGCCAGCGTCAGTTCTGCTACCCGTGAATTCACACCCACTGTGTGCCTGGGACTCAGCCACAAGCCACATACACTGGCCCTGTCCCTCCAGGGTTCCTTGCACCTGTCACCTTCCATCAGCCCCATCAGCTTCTCTCCAAGGACAAGCCCAGAGGGTGGCTCCCTCTAGGGCCACCTAAGCCTGAGACTCCTGTGACTGGCGCCCATAGGCCATTTCCAAATGGCCTCAGCATGGGCTTCATTTCCAGATCCAAGGCGATTCTCCTTTCTTTCCAACACAGAGGTCTATCTTTGAGTTTCAAGTGACACCAGCGATTTGCTCAAAGCCCAGGTGGCTCACCCCCACGACTAACTGGGAAACAAGGCCCGCCCAGCCTTTGTTGTCTAAACTGCACGAGGAGCCATATTTGCTTTCAGCAAAAGGCAGGTATGGTGGCCGAGTCAGAAAGGCAGAGCAAATCAGACACCAGCCAGGCGTCCCCACTTCTCCTCCATTGTGCTCCATCCTAGACTTTGAGAAACTGCGCTCTTTCCCAGCCCAACTTCGGACTCACTCGGCTCCCAAGGCCCACATTTCCACCTTCCCAATTTGCAGCAGGGTGTGGTACCTGCTTCCATACTGCCTTCATTTTTTAATAACATGCCCTTGGCCGAGAGCCTCAGGGTGTCTATCTGGGACCTGAGAATCACCCCGATGCATCCCCGCCCCGTCGATGCACCCCCGCCCCGTCGGTTCCAAGGTCCAGGACGCCGCTGGAGTCGGGGCTCCGAGGTGGGCTTCTTCCGCCCCCTCACATCTTCCCTCCAAGCCCACTAAGTGGGCCCTAGTAACATAGAGACGCCCACACCACATCCCTGGACCACCCTTACCCCTGGGGGGACTCAAGGCTCTTCTAAATCCCCCCCGGCAGCCTCTGGCCCCCGGCGGCGCCGCCCCTCCCCCGTCCGAAGGGGCGGGGCCCGCGCGCGCGCGCCCACCGGAAGGAGCGGGCGCGGCGGCGGGCGGGCGACGCTGATTGGCCAGGGGTCCTGACGCCGCCGCCGCTATAAGAAGCGAGCGGGCAGCCAGCTGCGCCAGACGTTCTTCGTCGAGAGTTGTCGCGGTTTCCTGCTTCAACAGTGCTTGGACGGAACCCGGCGCTCGACCCCCCACGCCCACCCCGGCCGGCCGCTCACAGCCAGCCCTCCGCCACCTCCTCACCGCGCCTTCGGACCTTCCCCAAGGCCCCCGCCGCCGCTTATCCTCAGCCGCCGCCATGACGACCGCGTCCTCCTCGCAGGTGCGCCAGAACTACCACCAGGACTCCGAGGCCGCCATCAACCGCCAGATCAACCTGGAGCTCTACGCCTCCTACGTCTATCTGTCCATGGTGAGCGCGGGCGGGCCCACGGCGGGGCGGAGGCCGGGAGGGGGCCGAGCGTGGCCTCCCTCGGCGGGCAGGCGGGGCGGGGGTGTGGCTACTGGCGGGCTCACCCCCCGCCCCCGCTCTCTTCTGGAAAATGGAGGCTGCTCGAGGTCTCCCAGGACTTCTCTGGCGCAGAAAGTCTGGGCAGTTGGCGCTTTTCGGCTGTCCCCTAGGAAAGCTCTCTTGTAGGCAGGGGCCACCTCTGCACACTCCTGTATTTAAGGAGATCCCGGTTCCCTGAAATCCCGGGGTTGCCAGGCTTGCAGCCTGTGCAGTCGATCCTGTGGTTGGGAAGGTGGATTTTTGCACTCTCGTCCCTCCTTCTGCCTCCGATCATTTGGCCCCGAGGCCCTCCGTTTTCTTGGGTATCTAGCTCCCTCCCATCCTCCTACCGATGGCGGGTCTGCTGGATAATGGTGTCGGCTAGCAACCTTGGGGGCTGGTACGAAGTGGCTTATCTCGTGGGCTGACCCCTCTCCCCATCTCGGTTCTGCTTATCTCTAAGTTCCACTTGTATTGAAGCATATCTCTAGAAATCTCCCCTCTGCAGTCACAGAAGTCTCACACGGCCTTGTGCCTCAGAACTTAATTCTTTATCTTTTTTCCTAACTCTTTAAGAATTGTAGCCCACTAATCAAACTCTTAGTCTCGGGCAAGTTACTGGACAAGGAATTTTTCCATGCAATAATCTGTGGAATCAGTTTTCCGAAATCCTCGTCTTACGTGGTATGGGGGGAGTCTTCCTTAGAATTGCTTTTTGATAGTGCAGATTATCCAAGATAGACATGTTCCAAATGAATTTGAAAACAGCCCTTGATTTCTATGACTGTCATTGCCTTTCAGAACACTCAAATACAGTAAACAGCCAAAATTGAAAGTCAAATTTTTGCTTTCTACTGATAGTGTTGACATCAACATATTGCCCACAATTGTCACTTTGCATGGGGGGTTAATTTTATAAATAAATCCAGCAGTCTGCTGTACAGCTAGCAAGCTCATGAGCGCTTTGTTTTAACCGTGCTGTAACGTGGTTGATCCAGGGGAGAGGCAGGAGGGACTCATTGCAGGGTTATACTCCAGAACACTCTCTTCATATTTGGCACTAGCCATGAGAAATTTTCTCTGTACTAATACAGATCCTCAAAACACTGTGAATTCCCATGATATTCTAAAGGTTCCTTGAAGTAAACGTTCAAGGTCAAGTTTCAATTTTCTGTTTCAAAATAGTCTGGGAACATATCTGCCCCAGTCTCCTTAGGCACTGACCCCCACATGCTGTGCTCTGAAAAGGAAGGCTAGGCTAGCAGGCCACTTCTACTCCTTGTAGTCTGGTACAGCTACCTTCCTTTGGGAATCCCTAACATAACACGTTCACGTTTCACTTTCAGTCTTATTACTTTGACCGCGATGATGTGGCTTTGAAGAATTTTGCCAAATACTTTCTTCACCAATCTCATGAGGAGAGGGAACATGCTGAGAGACTGATGAAGCTGCAGAACCAACGAGGTGGCCGAATCTTTCTTCAGGACATCCAGGTGAACAAAAGATCCTAGGGGTGTCATACTTCATCAATCAAGCAGTACTCACATCAGAAATCATTTAGAAAGTAGAAGTTGCCCTTACTTAGAAAATGGTGATATGCTGGACTTTCACCCTTTTTGTGCCTTTTTAGCCCTACCATCTAAACTAACGTAGGCAAACAGGAATGGGCAAAGATGTTGAATAGGAAGCTGTTGTGAGAGGAAACTTGGAAGTCCCTTTTGCCAAAGTATGGTGGTTAGATGTTACATGCTTGTTGACTTGTGGGTTAATTGGTAGAGATGCATTGACCTAACCTCTCATTTAGAAACCAGACCATGATGATTGGGAGAGCGGGCTGTATGCGATGGAGTGCGCCTTACACTTGGAAAAAAATGTGAATCAGTCACTACTGGAACTGCACAAACTGGCCACTGACAAAAATGACCCCCACGTGAGTATTGGGAACCCAGGGAATAAATGGAGGGAAACGTTTGCCTTAGTAGTTGGTAAATCTGATCACTAACTTTTTTCTCCATTCTGTTTTCTAGTTGTGTGACTTCATTGAAACGCATTACCTGAATGAGCAGGTGAAATCCATCAAAGAATTGGGTGACCACGTAACCAACCTGCGCAAGATGGGAGCCCCTGAATCTGGCATGGCGGAGTATCTCTTTGACAAGCACACCCTGGGAGACAGTGATAAGAGCTAAGCCTTAGGCTAACTTCCCCATAGCCACGGGGTGACTTCTGTGGTCACCCAGGCAGTACATGCATGTTGGGGTTTCCTTTACGTTTTCTATAAGTTGTACCAAAACATCCACTTAAGTTCTTTCATTTGTACCATTCCTTCAAATAAAGAAATTTGGTACCCAGCTGTTGTCTTTGAGATCTTGGGATGGGCCAGAAATCTATTTAGGCCCTCTTTTGGATTTCTTAGTGCCACAGTTAGGTTTCAATCACACTAATCAAAATGAACCGCTTAGACTATTTGTATTTATTAAACTGTTCTGGTTTGAAAAAGATTCTAAGGTGTGGCTGTCTTGTATTCGGACAGGACTAAGGACTCCTGATTCTGAATTATATGTTTCCAGTAGTTCATTCTAGCTTTCATAGTTTTTATGTATAAAAGGCATTTAAAGGCTGAAGTAGTCCTGGACTACTGATTTTTGTTAACCATTAAGCTAACCATTTACTTCAGGCTGTCGTAGGAACGTGTTCTTCAGCGTGGACAGCTATATGGCTGTGACTGGATCAGTGTCCTGCTGGTGTACATGCAGGTGAGGACCAGGCCGGTGAAGCGTCCCCCTTAGGAAACAGGTTAGGAATGTGCTTCATCCCTGTTGAGAATGTGAGAAAGTTCACAGCATGAGTATGGAAGGTACCTTCATTTCAATACTAAATTTTGCAGTAGGAGGGCAAAGGTTGACATGGGTCTTAAATAACATCCTTTCCTAAACAAGCCATAGGTTATTTGTAAAGTTCCTGTCTAACTGGGGAAGCAAGACTGAAATCGTTGCCCCCTCAAGTTTTCAATCACGATAGCTGTGTATTCTGACCACAAAAGTAACTGCTTGAAAACTAGAAATGGGAAGTTACACTTCCTCCCCGCATTATGATTTGAAGTCTGGTAGGGTGTTTCTAATTGGGTGAAAATGTCCAAGAAATCTGGAATAAAGGGAAATATCTCTTGGTTTTATGGCAGCTTTGGGCTGACCCCAGGGAAGCACAAAATTAAAATATCTGCCCCCATCTGCCAGTTCCTGGGGGTGTGGCAGTACTTGGGTACCACCGTAGACTTATGGGGAAATGCTCATTTGTCATCTGCCAGCTGATTCTGGGCAGTGAGTTCTTGGGCTACAGCCTAGAACCTCCAGTTCTGCCATGTGGTTTTATGTCAGCTACCCCTGCTCAAAGTAAGCTGGGCCCAGTGATACTATCTGCTCACCTAAGCTTGGCCTGCCTACCCTGGGGCAGTTCTTCCTCCAGCATCATTCTTGTCAGTGCAACCTCATCCTTTACCTGAGTCCCCAGGCAGTCTTCCTGGTGATGTCAGGCTCTTGCATGAAGTGAGCAAAAGTCCCCAAAACTTCCTAAGGTCCCTACTAAGGTGGTCAGGTATATACTCCAGGCCAGTGCTGGGCATAGGTCCAGCATGCTCTGGCAGTGATGGAACCATAGGACACTGGAGGAAGGGTAGGCTCAGCAAGGCAGGCTGGGCTGGGGAGGGAAAGGGTTCATGCACACAGGGCAGTGCAGTGACCCTGGCCTGGGTGGAGGACAGACCTGTTTTCCAAGGCCCAATAAGGATCTGCATGATCTTTGAGTATAGTGTGTATGTTGGTTGCTGACTGGTCCAAATGTGGTTCTTTGAGATGTTCAGGGATCTCCGGCATATCCGTCAGGTTAAACTCCACAGTTTTTCTCCTCACATGAGATGCTTCTGGTTCTTCCACCAAGGCCCCGTCACCCTCTGGGAGCAATTCAAAACTGTTCTTGGCCCCAGAAGTCTCAGGCTTTAGGCTTTTATCTTTGGTGTCTATGCCTGCAACACTGTGAAGCCCTGGGAGTGCTGATTGTTCAAGGGGGAAGACCATGGGTGTGGGGCTGAGGGGTGTCTGGGGGGCACTGTAGTAGCCTGGCCTCTGATACAGTGGAGCAGACTTGAAGGCGTCCACTGCCCTAAGCTTCCAGGCCTTGCTGTCTTCCTGGCCCCTAAGGTTCCGTTTGGCCCCCTTGGGGTTCTTGGACTGGCCCTCATGGAGAAAGGACTCCTTCTTGGGCCATAGCAGTTTGGTCTTTGAGTTTGTCCTGGGAGGATGGTGGTCATGAGACTGCAGCCCTAGGAAGCGGCCAATAATGCCAGGCTGAGCGTCCTCCTCGTCCTCCTCCTGATTCGGCTGGAACTCCATATCTTCTTTGGGTAGGCTGGAAAGAAGGAGATACAGGGCTGAGCAAGTGGATGAAGGATCAAAGCCTGACCATGCTTCTCTCTTACCCTGTCCTCTCCCTCCCAAGGCCAAGCCCACACAGCCTTCCTCACAGTGCCCCAACTCTCACCTCTCTCCTGATCCATCCTGTACCTCCCGACTGAGCCCTCAAGGCCCAGCTCACCTCGCTCTGTCCTGTGACTCCGTCTTGCACGCAGTTAACATACCCCCTGCCTGGCATTGAAAGGCCTCCTCTTCATCACTCGGTTCTTCCCTTTAAAATCCCTCACTCCAGGCAGTCAGAACCAGTGGTCCCCAGGTATGGGTGGTTCAGATCAGGCCCAGGAGTGACTGGGCAAGGCCAGGGATTTGTGGTTCCAACAGGGAGCAACATCCGCAAAGAGAAGTTTGGCTTCCTGGCAGCAGGCTTTCTGGGAGCCCAAGACCCTTACTCTGCGAGAGAGAGTATGGCCTGCCCTTGCCCGAGTCTGAATTCTCCCCGTGCTCCAAGGCCCAGCTCTAGGCCCAGCCAAAGGTGACTTCTGTTATACTCTTTTCCTAGGCATCTAGTACTTTGTACCTTGTACCCAGAGTTTGGGCCTTGGGTTTGAGCTCCCTCACTAAATTGTGCATTCCTTGGAGGCAAAGTCTATACTTTATTATTCTGTTACCCACTTTCCCCCACCCCAACCTTCAGCTGCTAGGGTACAGACCACACAGGGCTCAAAGACATCCTCCAGAAATGTTTCTGACCTAAGCAAGCCGAGCCCCCAGCCTTCATGTCACATTCCCAACCCTTCACACTAACCCATGGACTCCAGTCCTAACCGCAGTTTATTAGGATATTTGGTTCTTAAAAGAGCAAGGAGAGAACACCACTGGATACCGTGGAAGGAAACCTTGAGTATGGACCCTGATGTGTGCCAAACACTCTTCAAAGCCCTCTCAACTCCGTCATCCTGGGGAGAGAGGACCGTCTGGGACAGCCCTCCAGCACACTACATACAGTTCAAGAGGGATGCTGACGGAATCAGGGAAGTGGGAGCGTGTGGAGGAAGGTCTGCTTGCTGTGCGGAGCCTGAGGCCTTTACTCTGTGGGACAAAGTCTACTCAGGGGGTACCTGTGTTAGCCTGGCCTCTTGCTGGGACATACTTGCTGTCCCTCCCCCATCCCAGGGAACTCCCCTTCCACTCCCCATCCAAACACCTTAGCTTATTAGAAAACATAGTTCTGGATGCTAATAGCTCTGGATAACAGGATCCAGGCCCTAATGTCCCACTGCATCACTGATCACTGGCTGTTCTTTGAGTAAGTCCCTTTTTCTCTCTGGGCCTCAGTTTCTGGACAAGGAAGAACTGAGACTGGAGGTACCCAAGAGCCCTTCTAGCTTGAGCAGCACAAATAAGAGTACAGAGGTGGAACCAGACATACCTGGCTCAGATGCGCTGTTTGCTAGCTATGTGACCTTAGTAACTAGTGCTGTTCTAGTAATAAGTTCTTAGGCAGGCACCTGCACTTGAGGGGCTTCCCACCTGGTTCCCTGGCACTGCCCACCTGATGTTGAAAGTGGAACCCATAAAGGAGGATCGGCGGAAATGGGCGGAAGCAGCTGTGTAGGGGGGCTGTGGTTCTGGCTCATTCCAATACATGTCCCGCTCTATCCGAGGCAGGTCCCGGTGCATCTCATCCACAGCCAACAGAGACACCTGGTCACCAGGGACAGAGGGAGAAGCCCAACAGAAACATCATCTCAGGCAGGGCCATGAACTTGCCCGATGGCTTGGAGAAGTCACTTCCCTCTCTCTGGACCTCAGTTTCCCTACCTGTGAAATAGACCGATGTCAACCTGCAGTCCCAAAAGTTGAGGTGAGAATCCTGTGAGTGAATGGTTGGCTGCAGGGGGCCGTGGGGTGGAAGGGGATGACAACTGACTGTGAGGCCCTGCAGAACTGTGGGGTCCCCTTCCTTGGGGTCCAGTTTGGGGAGGGTCCATGGTATGGCCTCTCCCACTCTCCCCATACCTGTAAGTTCCTGTCGACAATCCAGTTGGTCTCAAAATCATCGTCATCCTCTCCAAAGGGGTTGATGAGCTGCTCTGCCACCTTGGAGACAGGTGAGGCCCTGGAGCCCTCAGGTAGAACGCCTTGAGGCCCTGCGTCCCACTCTTACGCCTTAGCCCCTACCATTTCCTCGCCCCACGACGCCCCTCCTGCCTGACCACTGTCTTCAAAGCCACAACCCCTTCCCTTCTGGACACTCAGCCCCTCTGACTCTCCCGAGCCTGTCCCTCTCTGAACACCCACAGCTGTCCCTGAGTGTGTCACTCAGCTGAAGTCACCACCTTTCTCTCACCGCACGTATCTTACCTGGAATTGCATTATTTTATTCATTCATTCATGTTTTCGAACATTTATTTATTCATTATTGTCTAATGCAACAGAGATATATACTGAGGCTATGCTGAATGAAAGGGTGGTCCAAGTGGGCAGATTCCTGGATACTAATCTCTGATATACCCCAGCAAAGCCCCGCAGAGGTGATGAGCTGCCTTAAGGGTCCAGGGGACATCTTGCAAGCAACTGGGGCACCTTGGAGAATTTCAAGCATAAAAGTGGTGTGATCTGTTTTGATCTGTAGAAACCAAAGACAACTGGGGCGGGGGAGGATATAGAGGCAATTACAAGTGCACACTGTGTGTGTGTGTGTGTGTGTGTGTGTGTGTGTGTGTGTGTGTGAGAGAGATACACACAGACGGGGGGAGAGGGAGGCCCACACCACAACTACTAAAAAATAAAAGAAGAAAGAAGAGAGGGAGAAGTAGGTGGGAAAGAGAAGGAAGGAAAGATAAAGAGGTGGAGTGAAAACTGTGTTTTCTCTTGTTGGGAGGAGCACTGGCGGAGGTGGGAAGGAATACTTGGATGAGTCACCTGGGGTGGGGATAAGAGACACCCCCCTGCCCCCACAGCATCTTGAGTAAGGATAGGTGGTGCCAATCTGCCTTCTAAAGGGCAGGGGTTAGTCAACCTCAGGGCTTTGTTTTACCAAGCAGAGGTGAGATGTGGCCTCACCAGCAGAGCCTGCCACTGCCACTCAGATTCCATGAATTCCCCTTGCTCTGGGAGCATTTGAAGAACATTCTCTTCAGGGGCCACCAAATGGTTAGACTGACTGAGCTTTCCCTGTCTTTCTTGCTACTGAGTTCTGGGCCTGGGGTGAAGCACTGGAATCAGACACAGGCCTCAAGCAGGTCCCTCCCCTCTTGGGGTCTCAGTTTCCACATATGTAACAACATGGGGAACATGCAGACCAGCGCACTGTGTTTGGGGCCCAACACCCTGCTTTCCATATTTGAGACCCTCCTTTCCTGGCTGTCCATCCTTATCCCGGGCTGCTGCTGGCCAGGACCCCTCTGGCCATGCCTCCAGCCTGTCCAGGTGCTGGAGAGGCTCACCTTCAGCCAGCCAACGTAGAAGAAGAACTGCAGGAATGTGAAGAGGGGCACGACCAGGTCCAGCTCATGGCCAGGGTAGGACCTGGCCGGGTTCAGAAACTGCCGCCCAATGAGGCAAGCCAGGAAGAAGCTGTACACTGCCACAGTCACCACCTGGGAGGAGAGAGATGAGGAGGCGGCAGAAAAGGGCTGGTGGGGACCCTGAAGTCAGGAAGCTCCCGAGGCTGCGAGTCCGATGCCTCGTTCTGACTTTCATACTCATGTGACTTTGGGTCTCTGTTAACTCCTCTTTAAAACGGGGATAATCACATTGTGTCCACTGGGCTGGACCAGGCAGGAGCCTGGACTCTTAGAACTTGGCACTTCAAAGTCCAGACCCAACTCCCAGGGTGGGCTTTTTATTCAGCCTCTAGGTGAACCCTTCTCATCACAGGCTACTTCCTAGGTCCTTCTAGCCTCAGTTTCCCAAAGGGGCAGCCTCACCAGCCTAGTCCTCACCTGTGTGTACACCAATGGGACACTGATCCAGTCGTAGGCATACAGATGTCCACACTGAGTACGCAGGGTGTTCATTTCCTGGGGGGCAGGAGGGAGGGATGGAGTTCTGAGTACCGCCTGCTCTCGCAGGAGCACCCCCAGCTGTTCTCCAGGTACCAGGGTCTGGTGCTCATGGTCCAGCCCTGGTCGTGTGGTCATGGGCAGCTCACTGAACCTCTCTATGCCTTAACCTCCTCATCCAGCAAAAGCGAACCAAGATCTCACAGGCTCACTTAGAGAGGAGATAGGAGGGGCATTTGAGAAGGAACCACCTTGAGCTGTGGAATCCTGTTGGAAAAGATCCTACAACCCCACCACAGACTCTAGGAAGACCCTCAGGGGCTCAAGCCTTTTCTTTGTAGGAAACCTTGTTTCATCTGGGCCACACCCTTCCCACTCCATGGCATCCCCATCTGTGCAGCGGGCTCACGTTCAGCAGGCTCTGGAGCAGAACAGGGTCCCGGATTCGGCCTCCAAGCCAGGCCTTCATTGCCAGGTTGGCAAACCACACCCAGGGCACCCAGAACATGTTGTGTGGTAAGCTCAATTTTTCGAACTGCTTGTGTTCCGCGGGGGTCATAAAGCCTGAGGAGTAGAACGAAGAAGTCAGTGGGCGGGAGAACCTGCAGAACGGGTGCTGGCACCGGGTGACCAGGCTGGGCCCTGCTGAGCCCACCGGGACCCTGGCACTCCTTTACCGTCTTTCAACAAAAAATTACTGAGCACCCACTATGGGTTGTGGGCTGAGCGCGTGGGAGGGGACTATCTTATTAATCAGGATCAGGTCGGGCAAGGCCGAGGGGGAGGCCAGAGAACGATGTCACAGACCTCCAGACTAGAAACCGGAGATCGGCAGGGCCAAGGGCAGAGGGAGGTAGAGCCTAGTACCCAACCAGTTCCCAAGCCGCCACCCTTTCCCTGTCCCTCAAGGATCCTTAGCCCTGCCTCGAACGCCTGTCCTTCCAGGGTAAGCTCCTGACTCCACGCCGCCCAATTCGGCCCCCAGGTTTTGGCCCCACCCCGCTCCTGGTCCCCCCAATCCTCGAGTGCAAAGGACTCAGGCTCCACCCATCTTCCGCGTCCGCCATACCCCTCAGTCTCTGGCCCCGCCCCGGCCCCGCCCACCTGCTTGCACCAGGTGCTGGTGGCTGGGAAAGCGCTTGTAGACCGCGGTGCTGATGCTGCGCAGGATGAGCACGTTGCCCAGGTTGGCGTAGCGGATGAGCGTGCGCCGCAGCAGCCGGCCTTGCTCGTCCTTGCCCTCCACGAAGCCCGACACCAGGCTCATGAGGCGGTCGGGCCACGGCAGGTTCTCGTACTGGTTCCACCAGCGGGTCACGACCAGCGTCACGTAGAAGCCTGGGCAGGAGGCGCGGGGGGTGGGGCGGAGGGGCGACGGGCCCGGCTGCGGCCAGAGCCCAGCGCTGGCGACGCCGTCGTTTCTACGTCTTTCTGATGCGAGCGACCCGGCCCCAACCTTCCCGGAAGGCGTTAGTGGGTGGAGGGGGCCAGGCAGAGCCCACTTGGAGGCGAAAGCGTCAAGGGTTATCTCTCCCAGGAGTCCCCTGCCGACCCCAGAAATCCGCTAGAGCCCCTCCCCTCCTGCGCAGGGGCTCCAGGGACCCTGATGTCGGCGCTTCCCTCGGACAATGGGGTTTTGAGTGCTGACAGCAGGACGTCCTTCCTAATGTCTAACTTCGGTGTCTCTGGCTGCGTTCTGCACACTGCCACGACTAGAGAGGCACGACAAGCCACTGGCCTTGCTCCTCCCGCCCCTCCCGCCCCATCTTCCCGTAGTCCGCCCGGGGCCTGTCTGGAGCCTGGGCGGCCACGGGACAGCCCAAAAGGGGAGCTCACCCAGCACGAAGGAAATGGGGATGAGCTGGATGTAGCTGTCGCAATACAGAGTCAGCTTCTCAAACAACAGCTGCTGTTCCTCTGTGAGGGCCAGCCTGGGGACGGGGAGATGTGTGGACACTGTGAAGAGATGGCTGAGACTGTCGCCAGGTCCCGCCCGGGGTAGGAGTGGGGCCACCTCCGTGTTGTTCCACGTCTTCCCTGTCCCTTCCACTGGCCCGGCCCAGGGCCCCTCCTCTGGCAGCCCCGAACTGGACAGGCTAGAGGAGGCTTCTTTGGGAAGGAAAGGAGGGAAGGTCCCGCTGAAGGAATCAGTTTTTGGCACCACTGACCCTTTGAAAGGAGCCAAGGGACAGTTGTTTAAAAAGCAGGTTGAAACAAAAGAGTGGACTTTAAAGAGAGGGAGGGGTGCACAGGCAGAGGACAGAGGATTCTCAGGGCGCTGCAGCTACTCTGTGATGCTGTGCGATGGGTACATGTCTGTGTTCGTTTATCCAAACCCAGAGCACGTACAGCACAGAGAGTGAACCCTGGTGTAACTGTGGACTTTGGGCGATAAAGATGTGTCAGTATGGGTTCATGGACTGTGACAAATGTGCCAGTGGGAGGGTGCTGATAGTGGGGGGCCTGTGGGCGTGGGGGGGAGCAAAGAGGCACATGAGAACTCTCTGTACCTTCTGTTCAGTCTTGCTGTGAACTTAAAACTGCTCTAAAAAATAAAGTCTAATTTTTTTTTAAAAAGAGCCCCAGTGAAAACCAAAGAATGTGCTTTGTTATTAGTATTATTAGGAACTCAAGAGTTTTATGGGCCTGCCATGGTGGCTCATGCCTGTAATCCTAGCACCCTGGAAGGCCAAGGCGGGCGGATCATTTGAGCTCAGGAGTTCAAGAAGAGCCTGAGCAAGAGCAAGACCCCGTCTCTACTAAAAAAATAGAAAGAAATTAGCTGGACTACTAAAAATATATAGAAAAAATTAGCCAGGCATGGTGGCACATGGCTGTAGTCCCGGCTACCCAGGAGGCTGAGGCAGGAAGATCCCTTGAGCTTAGGAGTTTGAGGTTGCTGTGAGCTAGGCTGACGCCATGGCACTCTAGCCTGGGCAACAGAGTGAAAAAAGTTTTATGTATTTGATATTTTACAATCCATTGTAGTCATTAGTGGGTTTTTGATTTAAAGTGCTATCATATATTCTGTGATTATATCGGTTTTACATTTTATTATTTAGATAAACATTTTAATTAAAATATATACTTTAAATTTGTACTGTGTGGGCCTGTGAGTGTGTGTGGGATTGAGTGAACCTGGCCAGCTGAGTGGCCGGTAAGGCCTGTCCTCCGGGCCCTCCCTGGGTTGGAGGAAAGGTGGCCGAGGCCCTCCCCACCTGGGCAGAGCTGCCTTTCCAGTCTGACTTCTTTTCTCTCCCCAGCCCCTAGCACCTGGGCAGGAACTCAGCTCGGCCTTGTACATCATGGGCGCATCGGCCCCCAAGCTGGCTGGGAGGCTCTTTAGGAGCTCTGAGCCCCAGCCGCATGCCTGCCAGGCCCCCGGCCCCAGCCCTGCCACCCGTACCTGTAAACGAAGCGGATGGTGTAGTAGCAGAGCAAGAAGATGAGAAACTCGCCATACAACAGCTTGTAGATGCTGCCCCGCCAGCACAGCAGCAGGCGAGAGAAGCAGCCCAGGCGGGCATTGGCCACTTGGCTCGTGTAGGTGATGGTCATAGCCAGGCACTGGGCTGCAGCAGGTGGGCTTGGGTCCTGGTGGGAAGACAGAGGGGAACACCAACGGGGGCCTCTCAGGACCCCTCCCTGCTCTGGGCCTCGGTTCTCCCATCTGGACACTGGGAGGTGGATGAGGGGGTCTTCAAGGCCCTCCCAGCTCTGACTGCATGTGGGAGGTGGGAACCCAAGACAGTGAGCCTGGAGGCTGCCCACATCCTGGGCAGGGCAGACACTAATAGGTCTGGGTGTTGGCATGTGCCCTTATTTTGTATGGTGACAAAGGCAGTAACAACAGCAATGTCCACCCACTGAGCTCAGGTCCTTTGAGCCAGGCAGTGCTCTGAGCCCATCTTGGTCATTAGCTCCCCAGGCTTCCCCACCTGCCCTGGGGTGAGAAGTAGGTAAGGGGCCAGGTCAGCCAGGTCCACCGCCGTATTCCCACCCCCAGAACAGAGCCTGGCTGGTGGAGGGGCTCAAATTCTACTGCAAGGTGGCCCCAGGGCCTTTCTACCTGCTGGTGCTCCTGCCTGAGGAACAGTCTTCCTCAGAAAACTGCACCGCTCTTTCCCACTTTGGAAGGGATGTTCCCTACCATCCTGCCTGGCACTCTCTGCTCCCCCACCTTGCTCAATTTTTCTAGATAGCAGTTATTGCTACTTGAAATTACACAGGATAGCTGCTTGTTCATTGCCTGTTTCTGCCTCAGGATGGGAGCTCCTACTGCATTCTCATAGGAGGTGCTCGATAACAAGTTGCTGAAGCAGTGGGTGATGCCTGCCCTACTTGTTCCGATGCAGCCACACTGGCTGTCTGTGCCCAGTGCACACCTAGCTCATTCCTACCTCACGGCCTTTGCACAGACATACGGCTGCCCACACACCTGACATGTGCTGCCTGTGTGTACACATCACACACACATATGCAAGGACAGTCATCCACCCCTGAAGGCCTTCAAAGCCCCAGCCCAGTCTGCCTGGGGCATCTCCTACTCACAGTGGGGTTCCAGGCTGGTCTGGCGATCCCACGGAAGGTCTGGCCACTAGGCTGGTGGGACTCTCTGGGACTCTGTGGCCAGTACCCTGTCCATACTTAGATGCTGGCACTGCCCATGTGTGTGCTGAGCAGTCACTTGACTCCCTAAGCCAGGGCCTCCACAAAGGAGCCCTTGTCTTGGTCCCTTCTCATAATCTGCTCATAAGCAACAACCAGCACAGCCTGGCCAGGGCTCCTCTAATTCCTTCCTGGGGGGCGTTGGGCTGACACCAAGGCTGGAATTTAGGGCAACACCCATCTACCATGGCCCTAAAATCCAGAGGTTGAGAGATCTTCTCTACCAGTGTTCTGACCCTTGAGGTCTTGCAGGGAGAATTGGGTGGGTGTGTGTGTGTGGGGGGGGTGTGCGGTGGTAACTGGGCTTCAACAGCTGTGCCAGGAGCTACCCAGGAAGGGGAAGCCTCTGCCCAGGCCTCGGAGTCTTTGATAGCCCTGTGGTTTATGGCAAGAATACCAGGCTACAGTCAAAAGTCCCAGCTTCTGGTTCTGGCTCTGCTACCTGTACGTGGTGACGCTGGGTGGGTATCTGCTCCTCTCTTGGCCTCAGTGCCCCTGTCTGAAATGGATGGTCTTGCTCTGGCATTTCATCACCTCAGTAAGAGTGACAGAATTCTGCATACGCTGGTCAGGAGCTCTGATTGGCTGCTGGTGACATCATGGGATATTCTGTCTGTGATTGGTTGGCAGGATCCATTAATAAGTTGCTGCAGAGCTATGGAAGGAGAAGGTGGGCAGGGGGTTGGTGTGGGGGGGCCCCAGCCCGATGGAGGGTGACAGAGCAGCCCTGGTGTTTATGCTGCTGGCTCCCAGCCAGCCAGTACAAAATGGGGTGTGTGCCCAGATCCCCAAGGGCAGCTGGTTAAAATCTCAGCAGCTGGTTTGATGCATTATAAAACATCAGTCCATACTCAAGGGCTCCCCCAAGCCGCTGGAAGTGATGGGTTTCTACTGATGCGCTCATGTTGTATTGTTAAGTGAAAAGAGCAGAGCTCCAAGCGGTGGTAATTCTTGTTTTTTCGGGGATGCAAGAATCACCCAGAATGTTTATCAAATGTGCACCTTCTCAGGATCTTCCTCCAGAGTCTGATTCTGTGGCCTTGGGGATGTTGTGTTTTTATCAAGCGGGGCAGGGGATTTTGATGTGAGTGGTCTTGGGACCATAGTTCAGAAGCCCTGATTTGCAATATGACCCTGAGCCTTAAAATAAATCCACTCTCCTCCTCCCCGCCCCTCCCCCTCCTCTCTCCCACCCCTCCCCACCCTGCTGGCTCTCAGACATACTAAGTGTTAGCAATGCTGAGATTGCAGGCGATTCTTGTACACACCACTCTTGCCTTTATAATTATCTTCCTGTGTAGGGGGGGCCCTATTTCACAATGACCTTGGGTACTTTTCTAATCACAGCAAACAATAAAGCTGTTGTTATGAGAGAGTCTCTTCTTAGACCAGAGACAGCCTTGTAGAAGTATTTGCTGCCTCCCCGCTGTCCCATTGCTGTCCTTAACTGAAAGAGGGAAAGAAGTGGCTTTGCTTGAGCCTCAGTCTCCTCATCTGTGAAATGGGGCAACAACGCCTGCCGCGGCAGCCGGGTGAGAATGAGGGATGGGAAACATGTTAGTCAACTCTCCAAACCAGTGGTTCTCATGCCTGGCTGGCTGTTAACTTTTCCTGCTCCAAACCACTGATGCCTGTGTCCCACCCTACAAATTCTGATTCAATTGGTCTGGATGGGCCCCAGATGTTGGTAGTTTTTCAAGTTGTCTAGGTTATTCTACTTTGCAGCCTGGGTAGCAAATTACTGCTGCAATTGTTTCTCTATCTTACATTCCCTCTTCCCCACCAACACATACTGACACTCAGGAGAGAGCTTTCTACTTAACCGATGATTAATAAATGTATTTTAACTAAAGTCAAAACATGTGCCTGGCACATTGACGCATGCTCTGTATTCAGGAATAAATGAAAATCCCGCCTTTGTGGAGACAGGTTCCTGCCTCCCCTGCGGTGGCCACTAGAGGGAGCCCTTGACTAGCTGGCTCTGGCCTGGGAGGCCTGGTCCACCGGTCAGGGTCAGTGCAGATCACGGAGCTCTCGCTGGAAGGCTCCTTCACCTTGTTGACCATGACCAGCAGCCATAGAGCCATGACAGGGAGTTGAGAGACCCCTGGAGTTGGGAGACCCCTGAACCGCAGGCTCCTTGGCATATCCCAGAAGTACCTCTGACAATGCTTCCCCAGTGTCCCTTCCCTTCCCAGATGCCCCAGGATGTCCCACGAGACACCCCAGGAGCAGCTGCTCCTGGCCCCATCCCAGAGCTAAGAGAGGCATACCCTGGCACAAGTCCTGGTCTCTCCCACTGGGTCTCACCCATGCACATGTCCCAGCCAGCCGGGCATGGCTTAGGCACACAGCAAAGCCACAGCGAGTGCTGACTGACCCCAGCCATGCCTGGATGAAGGGCCCCAGAATCGACCCCTGCAAAGATGCACCCAACTTAGGTCACTCTCTTCTGCTTCCTGTTCCACAACAAAGTAATCATTCAGCAAACCACCTCTCATTCTAGAACTGAGCCTAATCTAATTCCTGCCTCCAGGTATTCATAGTCAGATAAAAACTGGGGCAATACTTAAATAACTCTAACACAGAATGGCAAGACCTGAGATCTGTGCCGAGTGCACAGAGGTCAGGGAAATCTTTACAGAGAAGGGAGCGTTTGAGTTGGGTCTTGAAGCATGAGTAGGAGTATACCGAGCTGAGAAGAATGGAAGAGCATTACATGTCGGGGGAACAGCCCATGAAAAGTCACGGAGGTATTACTGAGGGAAGGTTCAGTATGGCATTCTTATTTACATTTTACAGAGGAGGACACTGAAGCTCAAGGCCTGCTTTGTTCCAGGTCGCACAGCTACAACTGACTTTAGGCTGGAATCTGGGTCTTCTGATTTTGGATCCTGTGTCCTTTCCACTACCCACCACCAGCTCTGTAGTGGAGGTCAGTTTTTGAGGATGGATTCGTACCCATTAGAGCGGTGGTCTCTGTGGGGGGTTGAAGGGAGGTCCAAGGGATGGGGGATGCACAGAAGGGACTTTGACTGCAGCAGAGCCCATGCTCTGGAGCCCCCCGGCAGAGAGCCATCTCGGGGGCCAGGCACAGCAGAGCTGGGCAGATGGGTGGAGGTTCCAGACGCAGAACGCTATGGTCTTCGCACCTAGGATCACCATGGCAACAGGAGCATCACAGAGGGCCTGCCACGATGCCCTTCCAGGCCCTGTCTCAGCTGGGCAGGAAGAAAGGGACCCAGTCTGGCTAGGGGCAGAGGGCAGGGGCCCCCGGGGTGGGCCAGCGAGGCCTGGGGGCTGCCTCCAGGCTCTGTGTAGGGCACCTGCCAGCCCACACCTCTCTTGGGCCAATCATAGAACAAACAGGGCAGAGGCGAAGAGAGAAAAGGAGGGGCTCGGCACACCCGGACAGGGGAGGGCAGGGATACTACCAGTCCAGGGTCCAAAGGCAAGACAGACAACAGCACCTCTTCCCTGGGGTCAGGCCGCCCTGATCCCTGAAGGGCTGGGTAGACTCAACATTCAAAGAGATGAACACATTTTAGCTCTGGCCACGGCAGAAAGACGGCAGCAACCAGGGGAGGAAGGGAGAAGCTGGGGTACACCTGGGTCCTGCTTCGCCAAACCCAGTCCCACCAACGGCAATGGAATAGCATGGAACAGGCCACAGCCGGCCCAGAGACACAAAGCAAGAGGATTCACCACAGCTTGGGGTGATCGCTGGGATCCCCGAGCTGCCTGTCCCCCATGGACTCTGCCTTGCTGAGGCCAGCCAGGTGAGGACTGACCCATCCACCTCCCACCCCACCCCCACACCACCAGCTCAGAGCTGGGGTTAATGGGCAGAGGAGGAGGGGGAGGCACACCATGGGTCAGGCTTCTAGAGAGCTGTGTCGGGTACGGGACCACCTGGATGCTGTCGTACGTTCACTACCAGTCAGTGGCCTCAGTGTCCTCATCTCAAATGGGTGTGAAGTTTGACACGCCCCAAAAGAACGCTGATGGTTTTCCGTCCAAAGAAACTGAGGCATAGAGAAAGAAAATGACCTGCCTGAAGTCACAAAGAATTGGAGGTGGGACTGGGCAGTAACAGCAGGTCCCCTGTCTCGGTCAGTGCAGTGTCTCTCTGCTGTTCCAGACTGTTCCTGCGGTTCAGTTCTACGGACATGCGCTAATGCCAACCGTGCTTAGCACTGCCTTGGGCATCGTGAGGGGGAAAGAAGAGAAGAAACAATATTTTCTCCCAAGTTTTGAGCACTTAATGGGTGCCAGGCAGTGCAGTAAGTGCTTCTTAGAAACGGCGTCATCCAATCATCAGAACAAAGCCCTGGGGAACAGGAAGGGTGGACAGAGGTGCTGGAGGTTAGCACAAGGGCAGACCGATGCACAGTGAGCCCGTCGTGAGGATCTGTTAGGTGGACAGGATCACCGGGCAGGCCACCTCAGCTGCCTTTTCCTGCCTCTGATGCAGGTTGGCTCAGCGTAGCGTGGGCTTCACAGAGACCCCGTCTCTACGAAAAATAGAAAAATTAGCCAGGCATCACCTGTAGTCCCAGCTACTTGGGAGGCTGGGGCGGGAGGATCGCTTGAGCCCAGAAGTTGGAGGTTGCTGTGAGCTATGATGACGCCACTGCACTCTACCTGGGGTGACAAAGCAAGTCTCAAAAAAAATGAAGAAAACAACAAAACAATTGTTTTTTCCTATTTTGTAGGTTGTCTTTTTACTTTCTTGAGGATGTTCTTTGACACATAAAAGATTTTAATTTTGATGACATTAAAACCTTTTAATGAATTGCAGTGGATTTTGACCTTGCAAAATTCAAGATCGTAAAGATTTAACCATATGTTTTCTTCTAAGAATCTCATAGCTTTAGCTATTTGACCTATTTCGAGTTAATTTTCATGCATAGTGTGAGGTAAAGATCCTTCTTTTGCACGTGGGTATTCAATTGTCCCTGCACTATTTGTTGAAAAGATTATTCTTTTCCTCAATGAATGGTCTTGGCACCCTTGTTGAAAATCAATTGATGATAGATGTGTGGGTTTATTTTTGGTCTCTCAATTCTATTCCATTGATCTGTATGTCACCCTTACGCAAGCACTACACTGTTTTGATTATGTAGCTATGTAAAAATTTTTAAATCAGAAGTGTGTATTCTCCTACTCTGTTCTTTTTCAAGATTGTTTTGTCTATTCTGGGTCCCTTAAAATTCCACAGGAACTTTAGGATCACCTTACCCATTTCTGCAAAAAAGGCAGTTGGAATTTTGGTAGGGATTACTTTGAGTCTGTAGACCACTTTGTCATTTTTACAATATCTAGTCTTCTAATCCATGGACGTGGGATATCTTTTCATTTATTTAGGTCTTTAAGTTTATTCAACAATGTTGTGTAGTTTTGGGTGTACAAGTCTTGCACCTCCTTGGTTAACAATATTCCTAAGTATTTTATTCTTTTTGATACTATCGTAAATGGAATTATTTTGATACTATCGTAAATGGAATTATTTTCTTAATTTCATTTTCAGATTATTCATTGCTGGTATACAGAAATACAACTGATTTTTGTATGTTGATCTTGTATCCTGCAACTTTGCTGAATTCGTTTACTAGCTGTAATAGTTTTTGTGTGGATTCTTTAGGCTTTTCTATATATAAGATTACACCATCTGTGAATATAGTTTTACTTCTTCCTTTCCAGTTTAGATGCCTTTTATTTCTTTTTCTCGTGTAACTGCCCTTGCTAATACTTCCAGTGAAATGTTGAATAGAAGTGGCAAGGCCAGCCATCCTGATCTTGTTCTGGTCTTAGGAGGGAAGCTATCAGTCTTTCACCTTTAAATATGCTGTTAACTGTGGATTTTCACAGATGCCTGTTAACAGTTTCAGGATGTTCCCTTCTATTCCTAGTTTTACGGGTATTTTGATCATGAAAGGGTGTTGGTTTTGTCAAATTGTTTTTCTGCATCAATTGACATGATCATGTGGTTGTTTTCTTCATTCTAATAATGCGATATATTACGTAGGCCCCTCCGTATCTGTGGGTTCTGTATCTGTAGATTCAGCCAACCACAGATAGAAAGTATTAAAAAAAAAAATGGATGGTGGAACCCGTACTGAACATGTATAGACTTTTTCCCTTGTCATTATTCCCTAAACAATAAAATATGAGAACTATTTACACAGCATTTACATTGTATTAGGTATTATAAGTAATCGAGAGATGATTTAAAGTATACAAGAGGCTGTGTGTAGGTTATATGCAAATATTATGACATTTATTTATTTATTTATTATTTTTATTTATTTATTTTTTTAGAGATGGGGGCTTTGCCACGTCGCCCAGGATGGCCTTGAACTCCTAGGCTCGAGCACTCCCCCTGCCTCAGTCTCTGGAGTAGCTGGGACTACGGGTGCGCACCACTGCACCTGGCTAACACCATTTTATACAAGGGACTTGGGCATCACAGATTTTCGTATCCAAGGGGGATCCTGAAGCCAATTCCCCACGGCGCATTGATTTATTTTCATGTTAAACCACTCTTGCTGGCATTCCCAGGATAAATCCCATGTGGCCGTGATATATAATCTTTTTAGTATGTTCCGGATTTGATTTGCTAGTATTCTGTTGAGGATATTTGCATCTGTATTCATAAGGGATCTTGGTCTGTAGATTTCCTTCCTTGTGATCACTTTGTCTGGCTTTAGTTTCACGGCAATACTGGCATCACAGAATGAGTTATGAGGTATACTCTATTTTTTGGGAGAGTTTGAGAAGGACTTTTTATTCTTTAAATATTTGAGAATTCATCAGTGAAACAATTTGGTCCTAGCCTTTTCTTTTCTTTATTTTTAAAAAAATTTTTATATATTTAGTGGGTACAAGTGCAGTTTCTTTACATGGATAAAGTGCGTAGTGGTGAAGCCTGGGCTTTCAGTGTAAACATCACTCGAATAGTGTCCATTGTACCCATTAAGTAATTTTTCATCCCTCACCCCCTTTGACCGTCTCACTTCCTTCTGTGTCTCCGGTGTCTATTATTCCACTCTCTGTGTCCATGTGTCCATGTTATTTAGCTTCCACTTATAGTGACGAACATGCAGTATTTGACTTTCTGTTTCTGAGTTATTTCACTATAGATGATAGCCTCCAATTCCATCCATGTTGCTGCAAAAAACATGATTTCATTCTTTTTGATGGCTGAATAGTATTCCATGATATATACCATATTTCTTTACCCAGTCATCCACTGATGGACACTTAGGTTGATTCCATATCATTGCTGTTGTGAATAGTGCTGTGATAAATATACAAGTGCAGGCGTCTTTTTGATACAATGACTTCTTTTCCTTTGGGTAGATACCCATTAATGGGATTGCTGGATCGAATGGTGGGTTCTGTTCTTAATTCTTTGAGAAATCTCCATACTGTTCTTCACAGAGGTTGTGCTAATTTACATTCCCACCCACACTGTATGAGCTTTCCCTTTCTCCGCATCCTCACCAACATCTGTTATTTTTTGTCTTTTTAATAGTAGCTATTCTGACTAAAGATGTATCTCATTGTGGTTTTAATTTGCATTTCTCTAATGATTAATGATATTGAACATTTCTCATATGCTAGTTGGGCATTTGTATGGCTTCTTTTGAAAAATGTCTGTTCATGTCCTTTGCCCACTTTTTAATGGGGTTATTTGCTTTGGGTTTGTTATTGTTGTTGTTGTTTCTAATTGTTGAGTTGAGTTCCTTGTAGATTCTTGATATTCGTCCTTTGGTAGATGCATAGTTTGCAAATATTTTCTCCTGTTCTGTAGGTTGTTTGTTCACTCCATAAATTATTTCTTTTGCTGTGTGGAAGCTTTTTAGTTTAATTAAATCCCATTTGTCTATTTTGTTTTTGCTGCATTTGTTTTTTAGGTTTTAGTAATGAATTCTTTGCCTAGGCCAATGTTCGGAAGAGTTTTTCCTAGGTTTTTTTCTAGAATTTTTATTGTTTCAGGTCTTATATTTAAGTCTTTAATCCATCTTGAGGTAATTTTTGTATTTGGTAGGGGATAGGGGTCCAGTTTCATTATTCTGTATATGATAGCCTTTTCTTTATTGGAAGTTTTAAAATTATTGATTCCATCTTGTATTTGAGGTCTATTCAGGTTTTCCATTTTTTTTTTTTAGTCAAATTTGGTAGTTTGTGTATTTCTAGGAATTTGTCCATTTCTTCTAGGTTATTTAACCCATTAGCATACAATTGTTCATAGTATTCTCATAATCTGTTTTATATCTGAATTTGGTAGTAATTTCCCTAATTTCATTCCTAATTTTAGTCTTTTTTTTTTCTCTTTGAGACAGAGTCGCACTCTGTTGCCCTGTCTAGAGTGCTGTGGCATCAGCCTAGCTGACAGCAACCTCAAATTCCTGGGCTCAAGCGATCTTTCTGCCTCAGCCTCCTGAATATCTGGGACTACAGGCACCCGCCAAGACACCGGGCTAATTGTTTCTATTTTTAGTAGAGACAGGGCGGCGGTGGCGGGGAGGGGCTTGCTCTTGCTCAGGCTGGTCTCAAACTCCTGACCTCAAGCGATCCTTCCACCTCAGCCTCCCAGAGTGCTAGGATTACAGGCATGAGCACACCTAGCCTGCAGGTGATTTTTGTATTAACATAATAGCCAACCTTTTTGCCAAACTCTCTTATTAATTATAATAATTTACCTATAGAATCTTTTGGATTTGATATGCAGACAATCATATCATCTGTAAATAATGACAGTTCTGGTTGTTCTTTTCCGATTTTTATGTCTTAAATTTTTTTCTGGTATTGTTGCACTGGCTACAACCACCAGTAGAATATCATACAGAAAGCAATGAAAGCAGCCAAACCTGCCTCATTTCTGATTTCATTTATTTATTCGTTTGTATCATCTGGCCCAAAATGTCATCATTTTTTATTTTAAAAGAATGTTTGTAGCATTTCACCATTAAGAACGTTTTCTCTGGGGTTTTGGTGGATACTCTTTGTCAGATTAATGATGTTCTCTTTTATTCCCAGATTTCTAAATTGTTGTTGTTGTTTTAAATAAATTGGGATTGAATTTTATCAAATGTTTTCCTGCATTTATTTGGATAACCATAATGTTTTCCTCCTTTAATCTATTACAGGGTGAACGACATTTAAAGATTTTCTAATGTTAAACCAAACTTGAATTCTTGGTATGATACACCATAAGCAGGTTGAGTGTATATTTTGTGCACTGCTGGGTTCATTTTGCTAATATTTCACTTACAATATTTGCATCTATGTTCATGAGTGAGATTGGCTTATAATTTTCCTTTCTCATACTATCCTCACTGGGCTTGTTGCCTCACAGAATGAGCTGGAGTGCTCTTCCCCCTTTTTGTAATTAATTTTGATTTTTATCAAAGTAGCCACAAAATTTTAAAAGTCAGGCCAGGTGCAGCGGCTCATGCCTGTAATCCCAGCACTTTGGGAGGCCCACGCGGGAGGATCGCTTGAACCCAGGAGTTTGAGACCAGCCTGAGCAAGAGTGAGACCCCATCTCCACTAAAAATAGAAAAATTGTGGCACATGTTGTGGCTTGCGCGTGTAGTCTCAGCTACTTGAGAGGTGGAGGCAGGAGGATCTCTTGAGCCCAGGACTCTGAGGTTATAGTGAGCTATGATGATGCCACTGCACTCTAGCCCAGGTAACGGTGAGACCCTGTCTCAAAAAAAAAAAAAAAAGTCAAATAGTCACAAAAAAGGTGTATAATAAAAGACAGCAGTTTTCTGCTTCACCCTTCCATCCCCTCCTGCCCACCTCTAGCTGTTCCTTCTGGGGTTTATATATCTTCATATTTCTAAATAATATTGATAGCTTTTTGTTAATCAATTTGAGACATTATCTACTGACTTTCTATTTGGCAGATGAGGATTTAATTCTCCGATACCACTGTGGGTTAAAACAATAGTGGTTAAATGAATATTTGACATTTACATTTTTATGACTACTCAATATTGGTCATAGCTGAGCACTTCAGAAACTATGATTATATGTTCTAGTTTTGGTTTTCCCTAAAGTTAGTAATGCTCTTTTTAAAAATTGCTCATTGTTCTTTGTGCCTCTTGCTAATCCTTCCCACACCTTCTAATATCTTCAGTCGCACTAGTTAATCTGTC
Source organism: Indri indri (assembly GCA_004363605.1). Lineage (NCBI taxonomy): Eukaryota > Metazoa > Chordata > Mammalia > Primates > Indriidae > Indri > Indri indri. Next base: position 123,234 of record RJWJ010000990.1, on the reverse strand, counting down.
AGTTGCAATGGTTTTCCTTGGAGACATCCTTCCAAGTGGCCGCCCTTCTCCTCTCTCTGGGCTGGTTGCTCTTCATGCTGCCACACAGCCATTGTCCTGGGACTTGGCTGTCACCCTTACAATAACCTTTCTCATTCTCCTGGGATCCCCTGTTTTCCTGGATCTTCATTTTTTTTTTATGGCTTACACTTCTGTTTTGTTGGAGCACGTCCAGTAACAGTTCATGAGTTCAAAATGGTGGTACAGTGGTGAAAGCTATGGTGATGATGACAGCCCTCAGCGTACCAGTCTCTTGATCTTCTGTTTTCCAATTTGGACCGATTGCCCTCTTTGCCTACACAGGATCGCAGGACATGCCCTTACTACCAACCTGAGGATTCCCTTCCCTTTGGTCCTGTGTTGAGTTTCCTGCCTTCTGACCTATGTGTTTTTCTTTCTTTGTTCACCCCCTCATTTTGTTGGAGTGCGTTTGTCTTAGTCCATTCCAACTACTATAAGAAAATACCTTAGATTGTGTAATTTATAAATAATAGAAATTTATTTCGTGCAGTTCTGGAGCTGGAAAGTCCAAGATCAAGGTGCCAGTAGGTTCAGAATCTAGTAAGAACTTTCCAGTTTCAAGATGGTACCTTCTTGCTGCACCCCCACATGGAGGAAGGGATAATCACTGTGGCCTCACACAGCTGAAGGGCAAAAAGGGAATAGGGTGCTCCCTTCAACCTCTTTTATAAGGTCACTAATCCCATTCATGAGGATGGATCGCTCATGACTTAATCGCCTCCTAAAGGCCCCACTTCTTAATACTATCACATTGGTGACTGAACATATGTATTTTGCAGGACACATTGAGACCATAGCAGCATCTTTTAGCTGTTTCTGAGAAGAGTCTGTTTGGATTTAAATTTTTTGAGATCCTGAATAAATAAAAATGTATTTATTCTATCCTTATACCTGGATGCCAGTTTGGCTGGCATAGAATTCTAGGTTGGAAAGGATTTTCCTTCAGAATTTTGAAGGTGTTTCTTCCATTGTCTTCTTGCTTCTACTGGGAAGTCCAAATCCATCATGATTCCAGACCCTTTGCTGTGACTGTTTTTGTGTTTATGGAAGCTTGTAAGATCTTCTCTTTGTCCTAGTTTTCCGAAATCGTACACTGATGTATCTCAGTGTTTTCATTGACTCTACCGGGCATTAGGTGGGCTTCTTTGATTGGAAAATTCGTATACTTCAGTTTTGGGAAATAATCTTGAATGGTTTAATATTTGATGCTTCATCCATTTCAATTTCTTCTGGTCTCTCTTTCTAGAATCCGTGTTATGCAGATACCGAACCTCCTGCACTGGTTCTCTGATTTTCTAATCTTTTCTGTATTTTTCATTTCTTTCTTTTCTGGGGGATATTCCTTCAACTTTGTCTTTCAACCCTTGTTCAGAGGGTTTCATTTCTGCCATCGTGCTTGTTAACAATATATTGTTTCCCAAGAGTTTTTGTTGTTGTTGCTCTCTGAATGTTTACTTTCAAAGGGTCGGATTCTTATTTCATGAATGCAATCCCTTCTTTTCTCTTTCAGAGGATATTACTTCTCGCTCCTCCTGCTCTTCCTCTTCCTCTTCGTCCTGCAGAGTCCCTGTTTCCTGCAAGTTGCTTTTTTCTGCTTGCCGGGGTTGGCTTCTCTTACGTTAGAGGTTCTCCTTAGTTGTCTAATGATCCTTGGTTGTCTGCTCATTATTAAGAAAGGGAGCTTCAAAGCTGATGGAAAGTCCTAAGCATGTTGACTTTGAGCTTTGCAGTATGGAGCTCTGGAGGGATATTTGTTGGGAGCACTAGTCTTAGGTCTCTCTGCCTGGGCTGGTCAGAGTCTCATAGAGGGATTATCCAGACAGTAAAGGTCAGGTTGCCCCCATTTTGGCAGCCAAATGGAGGAAGAGGGTTGGGGGGTCTCAGTGTTCAGCGCATATACAATCACTTAATCCCCTTAGCTGCTGGCCCAAAGACCTACTGTTTACCATCCCGAGAATAAATTCCCAGTCTTATGCCAGACTCAGAAAGGGGCAGTTACCCAGTGGCAGGAGGTAGGAGAGGGATCTAGGGATCTATTTCCTTCTCAATTAGCTTTGATCTAGTGCCCCATGTTTTGGCTACCGATGTCAGAGGTCTCTGTTGCTGCCAGTTTCTGATGTTTTGCTTTTTTGATCTATCCATAATTGAGAGAGATTTGTTGACACCTCACACCATACTGATAGATTTGTCTAATTTCCCCCTGTAGCTCTAATGATTTTTGCTTTAATATTTTTGGTCATTTTATTAGGCACGTATTAATTTACAATTGTTATAGCTTTCTGGTGTATTTAACTTTTTTTCCTTAACATTGTCATCATTTTATTATTACTGCATAGTGACCAACTCTACCCCTAATGTTGTTTTTTGTCTTAAAGTTCAGTTATTAATATAGTTATAACACCTTTCTTTTGGGATAACTTTTTCTTTCTTCTTTTTTTAATAGCAGATGCTTCTAGTGTCTGTCATATGGGATAACTTTTTCAACCTCAACCTTTCCCTATCCTTATGCTTAGGTGTGTCAGATATGCTTTTTTTTTTTTTTTTTACCATTTTAAAGTGTACAGCTTAGTGGCATTAAGTACATTCGCACTGTTGTGCAACCATCATCCACCTCCAGAACTTTCTCATCTTCCCAAACTGGAACTCTGTACCTATTCAACAAATATTGCCTCCCCTCGATCCTCTATTTTCCTTTTTTTTTTTTCCTTTGGAGGTGGAGTCTCGCTGTCGCCCAGATATCTAGAGGGCTGGATATTTGCTAAGTGTTCACTTCTATTTTCTATGCACACTCCCGTCCATTCGGTCTTCCCAAAGCAGGGCTCTGATCGTTTCACTACCCTGCTCAAAAATGTTTAACCATCTCACCATCTCCATGGAGCCTTTAGAATAAAGTCCAAATTCTTTAACTTGGCCTCCAGGGCTTTTGGGATTCAGCCTGAGGCTGCCTGTCCAGCCTTTGCCTTTCTGAGCTCCGGGCAAGTGAAGGGTTTGCTTCTCCCGTGTTCTGCTCTCCCTGCCTCCAAGCCTTTGTCCCAGGGTTGCTCTGCATAGAATCCCTGCCCTCCATTTCTACATAGATATTTAAATCCTGTTTATTCTTCAAGCCCTACTTTCTCTAAAAAGCCTCACCTTACCCTTCCTCCTGAGAGGGTGGACGGTGGAGGGATAAGAAAATGGGCTCCGCAGTCAGACAAACATGGATTAAAATCTGAGTTCCTTTACTTGTTAGCTGTTGGCCAAACCCTTTAACCTTTCCAAATCTCAGTTTTCTTATCTTTAAAATGGGAACAGAAAGCAATGAAGGACCACATCGGGTGGGTGCAAGGGTGAACTGAATCTGATTTTGCTTGTAAAGATCCTATTACAGTCCCTGCCACACCCCATTCTGCCATCTTGGCAGGGAGTCACCAGCTGTCTGGGAGTCCTACCTTCCCCCGCTAGTCATGTCTTCCCCCAAGGTTTCCAATGGGCTCACTAATTCCATAAGTTGCCGAGCTTTCCTACTGAGGGGATGGGAGTGGGCAAACAGGTTTAGCCTCTAGGAACTCAGCCCAGGCCCCCAGGCACCATGGTGGGACTCCCACACCCATCTGGGCCCAAAGGAATCCCCTTCTTGCTTCCTTCTTCATTTGAATTTTGTAGCTGGGAAATATGTGTGTCCAAAGGGGTCCACCAGCAGCCCCACTCCTCACCGTCAGCACCCCATGATACGATGATGAGCCAAGTGGAGCAGAGATAATCCTCCTGACTTGAAGGTGGGTAAACTGAGGCTCAAACCAGCTTCCATATAATTGAGTCTAGAACTTTTGTGTCTTTGGAGCCAGAGAAGGGAATTACTCCAGGGGCTCTGGGAGGCCTGGGCAGCTGTGGTGGGGACCTCGGGGAGCACTGGCCCCAAAGCAGGAGCCAGGCCAGCGATCCTGGCTGTTGGGGCCTCTACACCCTGTCCACAAGCCGGTTAATGCCACTTTCTCTGAGGCTAGGGGGGAGCTCAGTGTCGGTGTTTGCTTTGGGAACCTGCGTTGTGAGTAGATTATCTTGACTACGTCATTTGGGGAAGGAGCAAGGATGATGATTCCCTGGCTGGGGTGTGTGCGTCTCTGGGGTTGAGGGTGAGGGCAGGGACTTCCTGGATAGTGAGAAGAGTGAGCTTGGCACCAGAAGTCTGGGCTCCAGCCCAGCTCTGCACCCAGCTTGCTGTGCCACCTGGGGCAAGCGCCTGCCCCTGTGGATCCCAACTGCCCTATCTATAAAAGGGGAAAGGTCTCTGTCATGGGATGTTTGTGTTCTCAGAAGTGCTGTCCTGGGCCCAGCCCTTGCCTGAGCCCAGCCCGTCCCCAGGGTCTGACTTCACCCGGTTGGCCTGACCAAGTCGTCCAAGTCTCTGACGACGCCAAGTCTCTGACGACACCACTGCGCCGTCTCCACACCCTCTGTCCTGCCCTTCCCCGAGGGGCCAGGGCCAGGTCTTGGTCAGGTCCTGGAGGAAGGCAGGGAGCCTCCAAGCCCAGCTTGACCTCTTGAGTCCCTTCCCCTCTCCCTGGAGCCAAAGCCAGCATCCTCCTCTCCTCCCTCCCTCTTGAAATCTGAGCTCAGGGATCCAGGGAGGACTCTGGCTGCAAAACATTCCATCCAGTTGTCCAAACACTGCGCAGCTGGCTGGCGGGAGGGAGGGGCGGCCCAGAGCTGCTTTGGGGAGCCCTTGGGCTGTTTTCATGGAAATGGGGGAGTCCTCACTCTGAGGGCCAGCTCTGGCTGCCCTGAGGGGGTTCACAGGATTGAGGGCACAAAGGAAGAACAACTCCCACAGCCCCTTCCTGGGGCCTGCCCACGGCCCCCTGCCGAGCGCCCAGCCCCTGCTGGAGAAGACATGGCTGCCTCAGAGGCTGCCCCGCTGGGTGTGCGTGGCAGCCCCAGCCTGCGGTGGCAGAGGTGGCTGGGCAGTGCCGGCAGGCAGGCAGGAGGGTGGTGGTCTTGTGACCCTCCCCTCGTGACTGATCCTGCCTGGGCTGGGCAGCAGGGGGAGGGCAGGCAGGAATGACGCTGAGACAGCAAGCAGGGAGCTGGCTTCGGGCTGCAGCTTTTCCTGACAAGCTGGCCCAGACTCGGCTGCCTCTTGGGTGAGTCTCCGAGCCTCAGTTCCCTCATACGCAAGAGGAGACGATCGGGCTTTTTCCGGCTCTGGGTGTTCTAAGGAGCCACAGCCAAGGCCAAGGTCCTCACAGCTCCCTATCCAGCCCATGCTGCGTTTAAATGTCTGGAAAGCAACACATCTCTCTATACAGTCCCCAGCAACTGTGACTCGGTTTCCCCCCGAGGTGGCTGGCCGGGGCTGCGCAGGGAGGGCCCAACTCCCACACACTTTGCGACCCCCCCAGGCTGAGAGCCTTCCCCTCCTGCCATGTTGGGGTGATGGGGAGACTCCCCGCTTCACATCCTGTTTTCCATTAATTGTTTCCAGGTGGGCCTCAAGGTTGCCGGGCAGAGGAAGGTGGGGGCACGGGGGAATTCAGCAGGGGGATCAGAGAGGAGCAAAAACAGGAAGGGGGTGGGAGCAGGCCACGGAAAATTCCCTGCCAGGAGAGGGAGGCCAGCATCTGGTTCGCATTAGGCCGAGAGCTTTGAAGCCCAAAGCCGAGTGGGAGATACTGTTATCCGGTCGCTCAGCTGGGCGGGCTGTGAGGAACTGGCGGCTTCTCCCCAGCAAGGACTCAGAGGCTGACGGGAAAGAAGAAGGAAGTCGAGGGAGAAGGGAATAGGAAACTCTGCTTTCAGTCTACACTGTGGCTGACACTTCACAAAGGCTATCTTCTTTGATATTCACTGCTTCACAGGGGAGAATGTTCCCATTTTATAGATGAGGGAACTGAGTCCCAGAGCGGTTAAGTGACTTGCCCAAGGTCACACAGCCAGGGAATGGCAGAACCAGGATCAGAACTCAGGCCATGTGAGACAGGGTGGCACATTCAAACCATCTCACAGGTGGATTGAGGCTGACCATGTGCCGGGCAAGGGGGCAAGACGGCTTCTGCCCACAGAGTCAGCCAGTTCTTGTGGGAGTGTCTGACAGTTCCGTGGGGCATTTGTCATGACTCATGTGTCTGAGGGTCCAACCCAGTGCCTGCCTGCAGAGGAAGAAAGCAATCCACGGGGGGTGGGGGTGGGGACTTCCTGGAGGAGAGGGTAGGAGCAAAAGAGAAATTTGTCAGTAGGAATGGGATGGGGTGGAGGTTCCAGAGAGAGGGGATGGTGTGGTTCAGGGCATGTCTGGGCAATGGCAGCTGTAGTATCCATCTTACAGCTGGAGAAACTGAGGCGCAGAGAGGCTGACATGCGCAAAGGTTCACAGACTGAAGTGGGATTGAATCCAGCCTGGCTGACTCTGGGCTGTATTCCTAACTGCCACACTGAGCTGTCCCTTGGCAGGGGTGGTTAGAAGTTCTAAGGGGATACTGAGGCCTGGGGTAGTCAGGGGAAGGGCCTGAGGCCGCACAGCCAGCTATGAGAGGGCGGGACTGGACAGGCTCTCTCCACGCAGCAGCCTGGTGGGGAGGAGACAGGCAGCCCCACCGTGGGCCTGGGTAAAGCCTGGGGCCTCAGGCCTCCCACCTCCCCCCCGCCAAGATGTCTCACCCGCCCTGGCCCAGAGCCCAGAAAGGAGGGCCCCAGTGTCTTCTGCTGTCCGAAGAGCCACCAGAGTTAATAATTACGGGGTTTAAGGGGATAGAGGCCTGTCCGGGAGGCACCTCCCTCCCAGCGGCTGCTCCTGGGAGATAGCAAAGGTTAGCGTGAGGCTCAGCCTGGGGGTGGGGAGGAGGTTTCTGCCACCTGCTCTCCTGGCAGTCTGCAGAGGCACCCGCATCGGACTGGTCCCCCAAGCATGGACCCCCCTGAGGAGCCCGCCAGGTGCCCTGCCCGTGGGACATGCCCAGTGTTCCTGGCTATGAGCTCAGGGACTGTCTGCTATGCCCCATCAGGCCTGTGCCCTGCACTTGAGAGGAACTTGGGAGAGGAGCCCTGGGGCACAGACAGGTGAGCTAGGGCTCTGGGGCATGGAGAGGAGGGGGAACCTTGCCACTCTGCAGGGACGCGGGGTTGGGGAGGGGGTATGAGAAGCCGATCTCCGTACAGGGGACTGGCAAGGAAGTATGAGGAACTTCCAGAGCCTCCTACAAGGTCAATACCAGGGGGTGGCTCTGATTGTTTTGTCCAACTTGGTGGTTGTACAGAGGTGGAGACCAAAGCTCAGAGAGGGCAGAACACTTGTCCTGAGTCACACTGAGCTGAGGCCAGACTTAACTCCAGGATCAGGGCCCGGGTCGTCCATGCTGACACAGTCTCCTGCTCCATGTCTGCCTTCAGCCAAGGGTCTGTGGTCCAGGCTGGCAGGGTGGGGACGGGATGACAGGAGGGGACAGAGGGAGGGAGGGTGGGGACGGCAGTGTCTTGTGGGCAGAGGAACATCTTTTATTTCTCCCTCCCCACCTGCTGGGCCAGGCACCTAGAAGGTGCCCAGTAAGCTGACTGCATGCAGCTGTGGCTTCCAGCAAGCCTTCTGGTCGCTGGGAAGTCTTTTTGCAAAACTGGTGTGTGGGGACTTAGCCCTGCCACCCCTGGCTATGCGATAATAGGCGGGTTCCTTAACTTCTCTGAGCCCCTCCTTATCAGCTGAGGCGCAGGGTCGGCTGTGCTTCTTGGGGGAGGCGGTGAGGCCTGGCAGGGCAGTCCGTGGTAGCTGCATGCGTGGATGACAGGATGACACGCTTGTCCATCGAGGCTTCGCTCCAGGGCCGCCCCAGTCCACCAGCCCTCCCAGGCCAAGGCTCTTCCTCTGGGGCCGTAGCCCGGAGCCGATGCCTCCTCCACACTTTCTCTTCCACTGGTCCAGGTTACCACAACTTGTCTCCTGTCTGGGCTTGTGAAGACTTGGAGGGCAAAGGCCCTGTCCTGGGCTTTCTTTGTGTCCTATTCTCCTCCTTCCCCTAAATGGTGAACAGAACAAGAGGCAGGAAGACAGCAATTACTCGAGATTTACTTGGTGAAGGATTCAAGTCAACAAACATGTTGACAGCTGCTTTGGGTGGGCTAGACCCTGAGCTGGGCTGAGGTGGGTGGGGGAACACAGCTCCAAGAAGGAGCTGGTTCCTGCCCTTTGGAAGCCCTAGTCATGGAAACAACTGCCTTGCAGCATCAAGGGCAGAGGAGGCCAGGACTGAATGATTCTGGAAAGTTGGAAGGGATGCCATGGAGGGCTGTTCAGGTTGTTCACTGCACAAGGGAGCTAGCAAGGCATGAAATCCAGCCTGGCCTCCACTCACCAAGTCCTATACTTTGGTGTGAGCCGTGCCCACCTGAGAAAGGAGCACCATATTCTATTTTGAACAAAGACATCATTCACTTGGCAAGGTGTGCCGTAGGCAAGCAGTGGCTCTGGAAGTAGAGGTCTGTATGTCCCCCATCCTCCACCCCCCATCCCCCACCATACTGGAACTGCAGGAGGGCAGAGCCTGTCTGTGCAGTTTCCCTCTGGGTCACCAGCCCTCGCGTGGCCCATAGCTCATGCTCAGATGGGGTGGCTGAATGAAAGAATGAGTGAATGAATGAATGAATGGTGTCCCCCATGAAGATCTGACAAACTCGAACCTGTGGCCCCAGAGTTGGTGAGCCTGGAAGAGTAGTGCTCAGAGTTCTGGTGGCATCTGGAAGGGGAAATAGCTTCCCCCATACCCCCAGTCCTCCCGCAGACACCCAGGGTGGCGCCGCAGGCCCTGGGGAGAACGGTTCTGCTCTCACCGGATCCAGGCCCAGCTGAAATTGAGGCCAATGGTCAGTGCTCATGATAGATGGGACAGAGGGACTGAGGGACAGGTAGACCAGGGGTCTGGGATTCAGGGAAAGGTTTTACAGGGGACATGGGACCAGACAGGTGTGAGTGTGTTGGGGGTGGGGGTGGTATTCTCTAGCGGGTAGACAGTGGGCAAAGGCAAGGATGGGCACTGTGTTCAGAGGCAGGAGACTGGGTGCTGAGAGTTGGGCCAAGGTGGCTACTTCCTGGGGATAAACACTCAAGTAAGACTCAGAAAACTCGTTTCGAGGCCTGCCCCAACCTCCCTTCCCAGCAGGCAGGATGTTGCAGAGGGCAGCCACCAAGCACAGAGCCCAGGGAAGGAGTACATGGCCCGGGGCCAGGGGAGGGGGTGGGACAGTGTCAGCTGGCCCGAGTGACAGTCTGTGTGAGAATCAGAGAGCTGAGAGCCTGGGAGCCATTGTAGGTTCTTGAGCAGGGGCGGGCCAGGGTGGGTGGGGCGGTGGGTGACTGGAGGGAAAGCATCCGCTGGGACAGTCTGAGAGCCGCGCTGGCTACGGGGTGCTGGCGAGCGGGTTCCTCCCCCGACTCGGCAGGTCGCGCTGTCCCCGCGCGGCCGGCGGAGGGGCGGGGCCGGGCACGTGTCCTCGGGCCGCCCCTTAGCCACGTGACCCGCGAGGGCAGGGTCGGCGCTGGGCCGGGGGCCGCGAGCCGGAGGCAGACAGACCGACCCGGGCGACTGGCAGGACTGACGGGCGGCGGGCAGCCGGCCGGCCGGGGCGGAGTCGGCGGCGGGCGGGGACGCGGCGCGGGGCGGCGCAGGGAGGACGCGGCGGCGGCGCGGGGAACGGACGCCCGGGCGCCCCGAGGCGCCGGGATGTGGAGCGGGTAGGTCCGCGCGCTCGCCGCCCCGCGCCGGGTCTGGGCCGCGCCGCCCCCCGGGGCGGGAGGACGGGGGTCCCCGCCGTGTCTGCACCCCACCCTGCGTGCGGCTGAGCGCGCGGGCGAGCCGGGGACACGGCAGGACACTCCGCGGCGGGGGGCAGCGGGTCTGTCCCGCGGTGGGCAGTGCGAAGGCGGGCGCTGACCGTCCCGCCGTGACAGCGCCAACTCCCAGCTCATCCCGAGCGCGAGTGAGAAGAGGGTGCTGGGGCGGGGGGAGTCCGCGCTCGCCAAAGTGAACCTGGGGCACGCATCTGGAGGAGGGGACCCCCGCCCCCGCCCCAGCTGGATGAATTCTTGGAAAGCAGTGCAGTTGGGAAAGGGGGCTGGGTCTCTGCCAAGGTCGCTCCCAAGTTATTGGCAGGACCTCCTTGCGGGGTGGGGGGGGCGCTCCGGAGTGTGGGTGGGACCTGTCCGCATCCTGGAGCGGGGCAGCGCAGACTCTGAGTCCTGGGTTCGGAGCCCCAGTACCCGGATCTGTTCAGGCCATTGGTTCTCAGAGGCGATTCCAGTTCCTGGCCAGTTTGATGTGGGATCGCTGCCCTGTGTGTGCAGAAAGGTTGTGGGCTTTTCGCGGAGCTGGGCGAACACTTCCTCTTCCCCATGGCCTGGAAAGACCAGGTCCTGGAACAAATGTGGCCAGAGCAGGGGTGGGTTGTATTCCTGTAAAGAACTGGATCAGATGGGTGGTCCCAGGACCCAACTGTTTCCCTGCCACAGCTGGAAGTGAGGGAAGGCCCCTGGGGAGCAGACGGGATGCACCTCACTCCGTGCACCTGGCAGAGCCGGAGCCCAGATGCTAGGGTGGAATGAGGCTTCATTGCCAGCAGGGGTGCTGAGAGGGTGGGCTTCTGGTAGGGGTGAGAGAGTTGAAGTGGATTTGTTGGCGTAGTGCCCTAGGGGAAGGAGGCTGAGCTTAGGGAGAAAGTGGTTGAGGTGGGTTTGTGCTTCCTGGAGAGGTTGGGGCAATCCTGCCCTAGGGATGGGGTGTGGCATGGGGGAGTGTAGAGGGGGGCGTGGGGGGCAGTTAAATGTGTTTGAGGAGCAGCCTGGTCTGCCAGAAGCCTGTGATCCTTTGTATTGGGTGGACCCAGGCAAAACACAACCACTGAGTTGCTGTGTGACCTTGAGAGTATGGCCTCCCTTCTCTGAGCCTCTAGGTGAAGTAAGTGGTTTGTGGGGTGGAAGTGATCCCAGACTAGAGAGTGCCCTTCCCTGGAGGCATCCAGGCCAGGGCCAGGCAGAGCTGGGAGCCACCGCTAGATGGATGCTCACTTCTAGAGAGAGTCAAAGAGACTCAAGGTCCTGGGCAAGGCCCCCAGTCCAGCCTCCCTGCGACAGCCCCAGGACCCTCTGGATGGACCAGGCTGCCAAGCCGACCCCACATAGCGCTCAATATGGCTCACTTCCCATAGTACCTCTGGATTCCCCAGGGCCTAGCTGGGTGCTGAGCACACAGTAGGTGCTTCATAAATGCAGACGGAAAGGATGAGGGGCAGTGAGGAGCTGGACATTTGCAGGGTAAGAGGCAGAGTTTTGGGATTACCTTGAGCACTACATTTTTATGGATGTGGAAGCAGGGATTTAGGGACCAGGGGCCAAGCTGCCAGCACCCCTTTAGGGGCCTGGTGTCCCAGGAGCTCACTCAGATCCCAGCAGCAGTTGGGAGGGACCTTGCTCAGAGTCATACTTGCCCAGGTAACTCTGACTAAGCTGCTTGTGCTTGTGCCCCCCAGGAGCTCATGACAGCTCCGGGCACGTGTAGACTTGTGCTGTTGATCCTACACTAGGAGGAGTCTGGGATTAGGAGTTGGTGACCCTGGCCAGGCCATCGATGTTTCTGGGGCTTAGCTTCCTCACCTGTGAAATGAACTGAGAGCTTTCTCTTGGGTGGCTGTGCTCTGTTAATGTCAGATCCTGGCCCTGGCGCCAGGCTGCTCTCCTGGGGGTTGGCGACAGTGGCTGGTTTCTGTAGCAGCTCGGGTGGACCCTCTTCCTTGGGACTCCCAAGCATGGGCCCTGAACTCTGAACCCAGAGGCGGCTCCAGTCTGACTTTAAGGTACCCCCGACTCCAAACTGGGCTGCTCCCCTAGCCATCCCCCACAGTTTCACACATCCGTAGTCTTGGGTGCCAAGCATGCTCCAAGGTGATGGGGTGAGGACGGCATCGTGGGTACCTTCTACATCTAACACAGCGCTGGGCACTTGAAACTGTCAGCAGAGGTCAGAGTTTGGGTTCCCACATGACACTGGTGCAGCTTCTGGGTCTCAGTTTCCCCATCTGAGAGATGGAGCTAATCGTACCTATCTCTAGGGAAGGCCAGGCTCAAATGGCCTGCCCAGGACTGAGATGAGACCACCCTAGTCTCCCAGGGATTGGGGACTGTGCCTTTGCAGCAAGCAGGAGGCTGGGGGCTCCAGGGCTGCAGGTGCCATTGACTTATTGGCTGGCTGTGTGATCTGGAGCAAGTCATTTAACTGCTCTGGGCCTTGGCTACCCTAAGGGACGTGGACCTGGAAGCTCCTGCCTGCAGAGTCTGAAATATGGCCTGAGGCCTCCAGGGTCAGGCAGGTAGTCTTCCTCATTGGAAAAGGGTTATACAATCCTCACTGTCGCTGCCTCCTGAAAGCTCTCCAAGATCTGTCTACACTAACCTGTCCACAGATGGAGATATCTTTTCTGCTGTTGCTCAATCAGGACATTTATGTGTGGGCATAGACTCTCATTAGAGTCCTGCATGTCCTAGACTCTCCCAGCCTCTGCACAGGATTTGTGCCCAATATGCCCTGGGAAGTGAAGTTGGGGGAGGGAGGTGCAAAATGAAGTAGAATGTAGGGAGAAGGGGACCGGCAATATTGCTGCCAGAAGCTGCCTTGTCTTACAGACTGGATGGATCTGGGCCGGTGGGGTGCCCGGCACATGCTGGGAGCTCACTATGCACATTGGATGTCTGAAGTCTTGGGGGTCAATTCTTCTTGGACTCAATGTGCAGGGACGGCTCAGGCAGATATTAGGCATGGACTGTGTGCCCTGCCCTGCCCCGGCTAAGGAGTGAGACGCTCCCACCCCCCACCCCAGGCCTTGCGCTGGCTCCCAGGGGAGAGACAGGGCTGCATTCCCTTCTCAGGGCTGGGCTGGGCTGGGCCCGCCTGGGGCTGCAGCAGGGAGGGCTGGCCCGGCCCACCTGCTTCCCATCCCCAGGCTGTGCCTGACCTCTCCCCCTCCTGCAGATCTCCTACCAGGACCTGCTGCCCCACCCCTGCACCTGCCTCCCTTCCCAGAGGGTCCGGGCCCAGCCTGTCTCCCGCCTGTCCCTTTGGCCTCCTCCTGGCCTTGAGCTTAGGGGATCTGGTCCAACTCCAGCCCTAACCTCAGCAAGACTTAAGACAGCCCCAACCCCCCCTGTGTCCCAGGCACTCTTCGGTTCAGGTGCGTGATGCTCTTCTGGCTGCCTCTCTGGGCCTCGTCCCCTCTGTCAGCCCCTTGGCCAGGCTCAGGCTGTGGCTGCTTCCTTGAGCTGGTGCCTCCCAACAGCTGTCACCTCATCCTGCCTACAGGACATGCCACTTCCCAAATGCCTCAGCCACCCCTTTTCCCGTCCCTGCAAGACCCACTACCGGTTCCTCATTCCGTCGTGGGTACCACTGTTCCCATTCGCCTTTTCCTTGGTTTCTAGTTAGCTCAACTAGTTCTTACTGTAACTACTTTTTTCTGCCCCCATCAGCCGCTGGTCCTCCCACGATTCCCCCTCAGGTCTTTGGCCCCTCTGTGGGTCTCCTGCGAGCCCAGGCCCTGCCTTGCTTGGACGGCAGTGCTGGGCGCCACCTCCAGCAGCAGCACCACCAGGCACTGTCTTAAACTTCCCCAAACCCTGTCTGCATCCTGCTCGCTTCTCTGAAACCATCATTCATCCCCTTTCCTCTGGGCCACAGGTCATGTGGCGTGCTGCGCCTGCTCTCCGGGTTCAGTTCCCGTCCTGCCATGTCCTTGCTGTGTGTTCAAGCCAGTCACCATTCCTCTCTGGGTGCCTCATCCTGGGCTGGGGGAACATCTCTCTGCAGTGTCCTCAGGAGCCTTCAGGCAGTGACACCTGTGGATACTCCAAGTGGTGGGCTGACGTGGACGTGGCCAAGACCTCAGGAACCTGACGTACTTGTGGCTTTTGGGCTGAAGCCTTGGCCCCTCTCTGTAGGCTGAGCCTTGCTGGGCTTACAGACTGGTCCGAGAGCCAACACACAAACCTCTTTGGGGGACCTTCTTGGTCCCGTGTGGCTGTCAGCCTCAGTGCTCTCGAGGCCTTGCTAGACAGCCTGAATGTGAGTCTGAACCGGGCCCCTGTGCCATGGCACTGCCCCCGGGAGCTGGGCCCTGGGTTGAGGTTTCTGCAGCCTCCTGGAGCTCAGGCCTGGGGTCCTGGGCAGTGGCCCCTCCCAGCCACTCCTTCCCGCCCGCCCCCGCTTATTTAATGACCCCATTGTGCCCACTAACACAGGGACTCTTTAACTCCAGGCGATGATTGAACAGGGTCATGCTGGGCACTGATCGTGGGCAGGCTGGTCTGGGAAGCGTCGGAACCCTCAGAGAGCCACTCGGGACCCCATTTGGGCCCTTCTGGCCCCAGGAGCGGCCTCTGGCCAGTTGCTCCTGGCCCAGGGGGCTTACTGAGTGACTGAGGGCTTTGTGGGTTGGGACAAAAGCCCTGCTGGCCTTCTGAGAGCAGGCCTGGTGGGTGAGGGCAGTGATTGCTGCTTTTTCCCCTGTTGTGGGTTTCCTGTGGAAGTGACCCAGCGGGGCCTTTCCTGCATGAACTGCCTGGGACTCTAGACAGTGGGAGTTGGCTTGGCTTTGAGATGGGGATGTTGGCTGCCCCATGTACCTCTGACCTTGACCTTACTGACTCCTACCCTGAGCAGGCCCCTTCCGAGGGGCGTCTGCAGCTTATCCCAGCTGCTGGACTCTGTTTCTGCGTGGCACGGGGCCTGCAGAGGTTGGAGCAGAGAGTGTGGACCTAGGCAGAGGATAGGGAGGGGTGTCAGGCGGAAGAACTTGACTGCTAGTCCGGCTGCCTGAGCACGGAGTTCCCCGCCACCTCAGGTGTTCACACTCAGGTTTTGGGGCTTCTGGTCTGGGAAGCTGAGTGTGTACAAGACAGAGAAATCTGGCTGGGACTGGCCCCCAGGGCCCCAGGGTCCCTCCTTGCTCTGAAATTTCTGAGTCACAGGATCTGGCCTCACAGCCCGGAAGTATACGGGAGGAGGGTCTGCAGATTCGAGCTACCCGCCAAGCAAGGGGTGGGGAGGGGGCTTCTTCCCCTCCTGCTCCTGCCACTCTTAGCTCGGGCATTGGGGAGTTGGTGGCTACTGGGTGGTCCTGCTGTTCCCACGCTTCCTGCCATTAGGACTTGGCTTTGGGCTTTGCCACTGGGGGCACGGGGAGGGTGTCACGGAGACTGTCTCAGGCTTCCCGGACCACCATTTCCTCTGGCTGTAGAATTGGGCCCCATCCCCCCAGCAGTGGGCTGAAGTGAGAGCCTGCTGGGCAGGTGGTGGGGACTGTCCAGCCACACCTCTAGCCCATGCCCTTGGGACCAGCAGAAGGCCCAGCCCCATGGGAGACGCTGGTGGCTTGGTTCTCCTAGGCTGGGGGTGTAGGCAGTGGCAGGGTGGTCCTAGCCATGGGAAAGGCACCAGCACTGGGTGTCTGAGACCTGGGATCCCGCCCCGTGTTCTGTGCTGTCCTGTGGGTCACCCCCTGCCCTCAGCCTGCAGTTCTTGCTCATTCTGTCGAAGTGGGCAGCTTCCATGGTGGGGTCTGCTGCACTCAGCCCAGCCCAAGTGACCGCGGAAGTCCTCTCTCAGCCGAGGAAACAGGGCTGGACTCCAGGGCACCCCCTCCCTTGGGGCCTGCGGTTTCAGCTGCAACACCCAGAGCCTGGGCAGGTGTGTGGGTGTCTTAGCCGAATGTGGTTGTGGGTTGAACACTTTATCCAGCACCGTGCCAGGTGACTTCTGTTTGAATCTTAGGGCACCTCCTACAGGATTTTAACCCCTTCCTACCACTGGCTCCTGGTCACTCACCCTGGGGCTGTCCTCTTCCCAGGAAGCCCACAAGATGGTTTCAGAAGCCAACATGAAGCAGACAGCATCGGTAACATTCCCAGGGACTCGTGGACCCCAGGCCAGAGCCTGGTGTGGACCCCGGCTTGCCCGACGCTGGCCTGTGTTCTTAGCCACAGCTCCCCCAGGCCAAACCCCCCCACCCCCGAAAGATGGTTTCTGGGCCTGAGCAGAGTCTGAGAAGCCAGTCTGGGCCGGAATCGGGTCAGGTTTCCCTGCTACAGCCAAAGAGGGGCCTCCGAGTCCCCTGGGCCCAGTAGCCCTTGGTCTGAGGCGCTGATGCTAACAGTCACCCCCATGCCCCCGCCTTCCCTTGTAGCTGGGAAGCTTCGGGCCTGGACTGAAGACCTGGCCACCTGTCCCAGCACCCTGGCAAGTCCCTTCTCTGAGCCTCTGTCCCCGCATCTGCAGAATGGGGATAATACCACAAGTGCTGTGGAGAGTTTTAAACGAGATAATGTGGCTGGAGCCCCCTGTGTAGAGTCTGGCACAGTGTGAGTCCCCTGGCTACAGACCCCAGCCCATGAGGCCACCACAGCACTGCTGGGGTAGGGGAGGGCCTGCCATAGCCCCTCAAGCCTCAGGAGCCCCTTGCCAACAAGAGCCCCCACTCCCCAACGAGGCTGTTATCCCTGTCTGGCATAGACACTGTTGATGGAGTGAGGGGTGTGTGTCCCCCCTTAATCAGCAAGGCCCCAGTCTCTGCCAGGCAGGACCATCCAGGGAGCCTGAGGCCACACGCTGGGCCAGCCCCAGAGCAGAGGGCAGGCTCTGCTGGGCCACCGGACAGGGCCATGTGAAGGGTTGGGAGTGGGCTCATGCTGGGGTCTCTCGGTGCTATCCCTTTGTGTTACCAAGGGGGAAACAAGCTTGGGGGCTGCTGGGTGACCTTTCCAAGGTCCTGAGGACAGGGAGTGGGATCAGTCCCCAGACTTACGCACACAGCCTCCTCCCCTGCTATCCTGAGTCCCACGATCTCCTTGGCCTTGTCTTCCCCTGTCCTGTGCGGGCCTCTCTCAGCCCCCTCCCCCACTTCCCCCACTGATATCAGGGCACGGCCTCCCCCCACCCCCCCAGTCCGGCCGCTGCGGCTGAGAAGCTGCTGGCTCAGGAGCCTCCAGCTTTTGCTGAGTGAGCAAGTCCAGAGGTGCTGTCTTGGCACAAACCCCCGCTGGCTGAGCCCCGTCCCTCCCTTCCCTCTCCAGGGTCCACTTCCAAGCGGGGAGTGTGGCTGGGGGCGGGGTGGGAGCACAGGCCCTGCTCTGCCTCCAGGGTCTTCCCCTTCAGGGAGGGGTGGGTCCTGAGGTCACAAGGCAGGCCAGGGAGAGCTAGGACTGCTCCCCGCCAAGCCCAGAGGGGCAGGAAGCCGGTCTGCCTTGCCCAGGCTGTTGGCAGCATCTTCCTGCCTCGGCCGTGTCTGCCCTGGCCCTGTCCTTCCTCTCTGGTCCAGCCCCAAAGGGGTAGAATTTGCATTAACCGTGTCAACGAAGGCAGCTTCCGCCTAAGTGCCTCCTGGGTGCCAAGGTTTGACACACGTCCCCTCTGATCATGGCATCACCTGTGAGGTAGGGTCGTTGGAATCGGCTCCACTTTTTAAGAGCAGAGACTCCTGTTCTCCGCCCTGGTGCATTTGCAGTCATCTGCGTACACAGCTGAGCTGTGTGCTGACCACCTACTGTGTGCCAAGCACAGCCCTAGGCCTTGGGCCAAAGAGGGTGGTTGATAGAGGAATGAGCCTTGTCCTTGCCCCCAAGAGGCCTTGTGCCTGGTAATTTGCCCTTGTGACAACCCTGATGATAGCTGGCAGTGTCCCAATCTTCAGATGAAGAGACTGAGGCCCCAGTGGCAGGTGCGTTGCCCAGGGTTAGTCCCTGGACTCAGCTCTCTGGGTCTCAGGACCCTCCCCTGTGCCGTCTGATCCTCTTGTCTGTCTCCAGCCCGCCCCAGCCAGACCAGAGCCTCCCGCTGCCCCTCTCAGCTGTCCCGGTCCCCTGGAAGAGTGTGGGCCCCTGCAAAGGCCGCAGGGAGTCCCCAGGAGCCCTGGTGGAGACCTCTGCAGGGGAGGAGGCCCAAGGTGAGGAGGGCCCCGCCGCCGCCCAGCTGGACGTGTCCCGCCTGCGCAGCTCTTCCATGGAGATCCGCGAGAAGGGCTCTGAGTTCCTGAAGGAGGAGCTGCACAAAGCGCAGAAGGTGGGCGCCTGTGGGCAGGCGGGAGGGGAGCTTCGGGAGGAGGAGTCGCCCCAGGAGAGCCGCAGGCTGTCACCCTCTGAGTGCCTGGAGATGTGCCAAAGGAGTGCGATCCTGCCCTCACCAAGGCCGACCACCTGCCAGGCCTGTGCTGGGCACTCAGGAAGTACCCGACGTTCACAGCTCCTGACTTGCCTGAAAACCTGCTCCACGCCGTAACGCACTAGCAGGGGCTTCGCCTCATGCTCCGGGCTAAGCGTGACATGCATCACTCGCTGTCAGGCCCCGGAGGAAGCAAGCCTGGGGCCAGAGCCCCATGTAAGATGACCAGGGGGATGGAGCCTGGTCAGGTGGGCCTGGTCTCCGCTGTGCCAGGCCTGGGGCCCCCCATGGGGCTAACAGCTCCTGCCTCCCGGCCCCTAGGAGCTGAAGCTGAAGGACGAGGAATGTGAGCGTCTGTCCAAGGTGCGGGAGCAGCTGGAGCAGGAGCTGGAGGAGCTAACGGCCAGCCTGTTTGAGGTCTGCCAGCGGGCGGGGGCATCCTGGCGTGGGTCACCCGGACGTCCATTGGCTCCTGGTCACTCACACTGGGGCTGTCCTCTTCCCAGGAAGCCCACAAGATGGTTCGAGAAGCCAACATGAAGCAGGCAGCATCAGAAAAGCAGCTGAAGGAGGCTCGGGGCAAGGTGAGGCCCGTCCCCGCCTGCCCAGGCCAGCCTGCCTCCCGGCCCAGCGAGCACTGGCCCTCACTACCCAACCGGACCCTCGCTTGGCCCGTGGGCCCAGGGAGGGCAGGGCGGGGTGTCTGAGGGGTGTCTGAGATCACACGGCCCAGCTCCCTGGGACTCCACTGATCATTGTGCTGTCGCAGAGACTTTTCTGGAGCCTTCCAGGGGCTGGGAGGATCCTGTGGTCATTGTAATTTCTTCTCCCTCCTCCCAGCCCCCCTTTACAGAGCAGAAACCTCGCTCAGCCCGGCTGTGTGGGCCTGGGCAAGTAGCCTCCTCTCTCTGAGCCTGGTTGCCCATCTGTGAAATGTGAGGCCAGAGCCATTCCTGGCTCCTGGGAGCCCCGGAACTCAGTGGGAAGCCCAGCCAACTGCCACACACTTGTTCCTGACAGAGGCCTGTTCACAGTGTGACCTCGGGCAGGCCATGTCGCCTCTTTGAGCCTCAGCTTCCCTATCTGTAAAATGGGTGCCTGGGTCCCCGCCTCGACGGCTGTTCCAAGGGTAACATGCAGGGTTAGGTGTTAGTCGCTGCCAGGGCAGACTGTCCTGAGCTGGGCTGACAGGCGGTGGTAGCTGGGGTGGCATCAAGCCCAGGGTTGACGGCCTTCTCATCCCTTCCAGATCGACATGCTGCAGGCGGAGGTGACAGCCTTGAAGACACTGGTCATCACATCCACACCAGCCTCACCCAACCGTGAGCTCCACCCACAGCTGCTGAGCCCCACCAAGGCCGGGCCCCGAAAGGGCCACTCACGCCACAAGAGCACCAGCAGTGCCCTCTGTCCTGCCTTGTGCCCCGCTGCAGGGCACGCCCTCACCCCAGACAGGGAGGGCAAAGAGGTGAGGGCAGCAGGCAGGCGGCGGGCACAGGGAAGGGGAGACAGCCAGGACCAGCCTGGACCCTCGCGTGTGATCTGGCGCCTGCCCTGCCCCGCTCTGTGCCTCTGCGTCCTCTGGGCTGTGAGGGCTGGGCAGGTTCCTCCTTGTCAGCCTCCTATGATAGGGGCGCTTGGCCCTCTCCAGGGTGTACAGTCTGCGGGGCACTGAGGACCCCTCCCCGCCCTGCCGACTCCAGCAGGAGGTGGTGGTCTCCGCGCCTGAGGCTGGCTTTGGCCCTGCGGGTCTGCCCTCCGAGGGCCACTGCAGAGACACATGCTCCCCTGGCCTTCAGAGGCTGGGCAGGGGCCGCGGGGCCTCTTGAGGACCACTGCGTGACGGCCCTGTATTTGAGGGTCCTCGGCGCCTTATGACTGTGGTGCCGACACAAATGTGGCCTTTGGAGAGGTCTCTGGTGCCTACCCACCCAATCTGTCCCAGCCTCCATCTCTGTCACCGGGGCTTCCAGGTGGGAGGCGCAGGGTCTCGCTCACCTTCTGGGCTCCGAGCTTCCAACTGGACACTGACCTCTCCTCCTTCCTCCTGTCTCTGTGCACCTGTCTGTCTGGCTGGCTTGCCCGCCCAGCCCGGGCTGGCCCCACTGCTCTCTCTGCTTCTCTGCGTGGTCCCCAGCAAGGCGGTTCACCTCACCTACGAGCCAGCCTGGCAGCTCCTGCCCGGGCAGCCGCCCTCGGCCCCCACCTCCGCTCCCTCTCTCTCCTTTTCCCGACAGGTAATGGCTCCAGGGAGGGGCTGCCCCCTGCCGCCCCCAACCTCCCTCCCTCTGCACGAGGCCGGCCTGGCTCCCTGGACCAGGCAGCCGGGCAGCACGTGTGTGTCCCCGCCGAGTACACGCGCCTGTGTGTGCTTCCTGTCCCCGCGGTACCCGTGGGTTCCTGCGGTGGACCTGTGGTGCACTCTTCCACTTTTCCTCCTCGAGGAGGCAGTGAGGGTCTTCAGGACGAGGCCCTGGACCTGAGTCTGTGATCCTGTAGCTCCAAGAAACTTAAAACACACTTGGAAATACAACTTTTAGTTGTAAATTCGTTGGTGCAAAGAGCAGAAGGGAGTTCTTCCACAGGGCCCGGCTCCCCTGCATGGCCTGCTGGGGCCTGCCCCGCATCTCCCTGGCTCTGCTCTCCTCTCCTTGGGCCCAGCCCCACTCTGCCATGCTGCCCTCAGCGCCTGAGTGCCCCCGCCCCGGCTCACCCTCCCCTGCAGGTGGACACAACCCTGTTTGCAGAGTTCCAGGCGTGGAGGGAATCGCCCACCCTGGACAAGAGTTGCCCCTTCCTGGAAAGGGTGTACCGGGAGGACGTGGGCCCCTGCCTGGACTTCACGATGCAGGAGGTGAGGCGGGGGAGGGTGGCCAGCTGGGGGGCCCGGCCCCTCCACCCCTCAGGTGGGGCCCAGCCCCTCACCACCCCGCCTGCCACCCCGGTCTGCCGCAGCTCTCCGCGCTGGTACGGGCCGCCGTGGAGGACAACACGCTCACCATCGAGCCCGTGGCTTCACAGATGCCCCCCGCAGTGAAGGTGGCCGAGGTTGAGTGTCGCAGCGCCAAGTAAGCTCAGCGCCCCAGCCGTGTCCTGACCACCCGGGAAAGCCCCACCGCGCCTTGGGCTGCACCGAAGGGGTGGTCAGGGAGGACTGAGTCTCAGGCCTCCTGGGCCCTGGCGTGGGGCCCGAGGGTGGGCAGGGACCCAGGGGCACCTGATAGGAGGAGGACTGTCGCTGCCCCACGCAGGGCAAGGAGACATCTTTGGAAGAATCCCCATGGACCGCCAGGCTCTCCAGGGGGGCCGGGAGCTGGGGTCTCCCTCTCACTGGCCGGCCTGACGTGGGCTCCCTCCCCGCCCCTGTCCGGAAGCGACTGTCAGTTGCTGGCTCTGGCTTCTGCCAATGAATAACCCAACAGCCTGGCAGCTGTCCTCCCGCTGCTCAGCGGGCATTGAGCAGGGGCAGCCGCAGAACAAAACAGTCAGCCTAGAACAAGGGGCAGAGATTGGGGAGGATTTCCTCCTGGCAGCCCAAGATCTGGCCCCAGGGGGCAGGGGCTGGCGCCATGCTGGGAGCCTCTATCATGGAGAGGGAGCATTTGAGCTTGTCTTGAAGGATGAATAGCAGTTTGCCAAGTAGGGCAGGGCCTTTCAGGCAGAGGGAACAGAATGAGCCAAGGTATGAGAAGCAGGGATATTAACAGAAACACCACTGGGGCGATGGGCAGAGCAGTGAGTGGGCAAGGAGCTGGGGCTGGGACCGCAGAGGGTGTTGGGGGCGAGAGTGTAAGAAGCCTTTACAGGCCGGGCGCGGTGGCTCACGCCTGTAATCCTAGCACTCTGGGAGGCCGAGGCGGGCGGATCGTCCTGAGCTCAGGAGTTCGAGACCAGCCTGAGCAAGAGCGAGACCCCGTCTCTACCAAAAATAGAAATAAATTAATTGGACAGCTAAAAATATATACAGAAAAAACCAGCCGGTCATGGTGGCGCGTGCCTGTAGTCCCAGCTACTCGGGAGGCTGAGACAGTAGGATTGCTCGAGCCCGGGAGTTTGAGGTTGCTGTGAGCTAGGCTGATGCCACGGCACTCGCCCCAGGCAAGAGAGTGAAACTCTGTCTCAAAAAACAAAGAAAAAAAAAAAGAAGGCTTTACAGGTTTGGGCTTTAACTAGCTAGGCCAGTGCTCCATAAGCCATCAACAGGTGCTCCCTGAAAAGAGGGCTGTCTGGTCCATTCACAGTGAACCAGGAGGCAACAAATGCTCTGATAAGTCCTGCAGCCAAGGAGCTGGCTGGAAGGAGCTGAAGGGAAGGCAAAGGCCCTGCTGCCTTGACCTGGCCTGGGGACTTGGTGACTAAGGAGGGGGTGAGGAGGAGAGAGCCGAACAGATAATGCCCCAGAGAGGAGCAGGATTTGGGGTGGGGGACCGATGGTGGGTTGCTCAGGGCCAGCCACCACCCAGTATGCGGGTGGCTGAAGATGCTGAGTGAGGTCGCCCAGGCCTGGGGTGGGGAGAGAAAGCGGCACAGGACGGGGCTCTGAGAGGGGCTGGTTGATACGCAGCCAAGGACCATGGTGGGCTCGTGGGGGTCAGAGGGCCAGAGGGGCCAGCTGGACAAAGCAGGGGAGCTCCTTGGTGCTGGGAAGGGAGAGGCAGCCACACCCCAACTACTGCCTAGTTGGGGAAGGGGTGACTGGGCCTGAGGCCCCAGTAAAGTTGGGGGGCATTTTTGGTGGTTGCAGAGGGTGAGATTAACTAAGCTCTTTTGCCCAATAAGGGCAAGACTAAGGGTCTCTGGGTAGGGTCCAGCTTGGTGTAAAGGTCTGACCCAGGACTGCTGGGGCTGTCCCCCCTCAGCCTGGCCCCCGAGCTCCCTCTGCCTGCGCCTCCCTCCGTGCACCCTCTGGCTGCTGCGTCCCCCCGCATGCACGGGTAGGCGAGCCCCAGCCAGCCGCACGCCCTGCTTTGCTTCCTCCCAGCACGTGTGCCCTGAGTGGGCTGGCCCGTGTCTGCCGCCACCGCATCCGGCTCGGGGACTCTGAGAGCCACTACTACATCTCGCCATCCTCCCGGGCCAGGGTGAGTTATCCTTCGCAAGAGTCGCTTGGCTCCTTAGGCGCCATGTGGGCTGGGACCCTGGGCCCCAGGCCTGGGAGCACAAGCAGGACTACACCTCGATCTACAGAGCAGGTACAGACTCAGACAGGTGCAGAGACTGGCTCGGGCCACACGGCCAAGCTCAGTGTAGCAGTCTGCGACTGCTGCATGACAAATTACTGCCAGTATGTGGCCACAAAACAACATGCACTTGTGACTTCCCAGTTCGCCTGGGTCAGGAGTCTGGGCTGACCCTCTGCTCAGGGACTCACAAGCCTGCAGTCAAGGTGTCAGCTGGAATGTGTGTGTTCCCTTTTGGAGTCCAAGGTCCTCTTCCAAGCTTACATGGCTATTGGCAGGATTCAGTTCCCTGTGGTTGAGGGACTGAGGTCCCTCAGTTTTCTTGCTGGCTGCTGGCTGGGGACACTGCCATGGGCATCCCAGCTTCCACCCTCACCTGCCCTGTGACCCAGGCAGGGACCTTCACCGAGCTGGGGACAAAGGACAGGATTTCCTATCAAAAGGAACAAAAGAGAGCGAGTTTGGAAACACGTACACAGTGACACGGCATGAGGACTCATCTCAGACCCAGAGGGGCTCCTCACGGGGGAGCAGGACTACAGTGGGCATGTGTCCCTGTCGGGCAGCAGTCTGCACGGTGAGGGCAGCCTGACCTGGGTTGTCCCACGCTCCAGTGAGTGTGAATTCTCCCACTGGTGTACTGGGTGCCCATTTATGGAAAGGGAGTCCGAGCCTTGGTGAAGGAAAGGGGTGTGCCCAGGGCCACACAGCCCAGATGTGGGATCCCTGACTCTGTGTCTCTTTGCCACAGCCCTGACCCTGTGGGAGCTTTGTGCCCAGAGCCTTGTCCCATTGCCCCATTCCAGTCCCAACCAGGGCCCAGCAGAAGGGCCCACACGGGACATTCCTCGCCAGCAGGACCCCATCTAGCACTGGACTTTCCTGGCTGGGTGTCCAGCGTGCTGGGTGAAGCTGGGGGTGGGAGTTCAGATGAGGAGGGGCTGCAGTTCAGGTTGTGGTCCCCACCCTGAGACACCAAGGGGTGTGGAGTCTTCAGGGGGAAGGAGTCTCGCCCCAAAGCACAGCCCTAGGCAGAGAACTCCACGGCTCTGTGGGTGTTCGTTGTCCACTGTCCCCAACCTCTGCCCTAGCCGCCCCACGGCAGCCTCTCCTCAACCCTTGTGGGGCGGCGCCGTGTTCCTGCCTCACTGGGTTAGTCCCCTGACCTCATGGTGCTCCCAATGGCAGCCTGTCTTTGCCGGGCCACTGAGCACCACTCCTCGTCCCCCCTTTGTCCTCTGGCAGGTTCTCCTGAGTGTTTGAGGGCCTGGTGGCATTGCCTCTCCCTGCAGCTCCCTCCCCTCCCCAGCCCATGGGTGTCCCATTCAATGTCCCCCTCCCGCAGAGCACTGAGCATTCAGCAGGGGCCGTTGCAGGCGCAGCTGCCAGCGCCTTGCACCATCTCCGGCTGGGCCCCTTGGAAGCAGAGCCTAAGATGCGGATGTTGTGCAGCCCTCAGGGGAGAGGGAAGCAGGGTGAGCGGAGCCCAGGTTCCGCCCACCCAGGAGCAGAGTTGCGACCACCCCGAGGCATGGGGGCCGGGCTTTTTTATTCCTCCCCCACTGGCTGAGGTCTGTGGGGTAGGGGTGTAGGTAGGGGCACCTATGTCCATGAGTGGCCAACACGCCCAGCAGCTGGGAGGTGGGGCCCCAGCCTGGGGAAGGGGCCCTGGGCAGGGCACCACCAGCGCCCTCTCCACCGTGTAAGGCAGGGTCTGAGCCAAGGCAGGGCCCTCAGTGCGTGGAGCAGGCCTCCGGCCAGGTTGGGGGCTTCGGGCACCAGGACCCAGGTGGGCAGCTTCTGATGCCCTCGCCATTCCCGGTGTTACACACGGCACCACACTGAGACCTGGCTGGCCCAGACCTCCAGCCAGAGCAAGCGGGCCCCTGAGGGTGCGCGCCTGGTTTCCACACTCAGCTGGGCGAGCTCCGTAATCGCTGTCACGTGTCTCCGCCCTTGGTGGCTCTCAATGATCAGCACATCCGCCTCATTTGCGACACATGCTTGGTGAAAGGGTAGCTGCCACTATTACTATTAGGAGCAGGACTAGTCTTGCTGCTGCTGTTAAAAACTTAAAGCCCAGCCCGGTCTGAGTCGGGGAAAACCACCTGGCTCCGACGGGGACCTGGGGCTTCCTGCTTTGGTCTCAGAGCCTCACTGGCTGGTTGGGGGACCCCAAGTGTGGGGGCTGGCGGGTCACACCCTCCCCACTCCTGCCCGCAGATCACTGCAGTGTGCAACTTCTTCACCTACATCCGCTACATCCAGCAAGGCCTGGTGCGGCAGGACGGTGAGCGCCCCCTGGTGGCCATTGGCGGGACGGCATGTGGGGCGGGCCAGGAGGGCCAGGGCCTTCTGGGTGTGCCTGGCCATGGCCCAGGCGGACGCTGGGGCTCCTCAGCGCGGAGGCCAGCGAGGGGGAAGGTTGTGGGTTGGTAAAGGGCTCACAGACCTCCTGGCTGCTGAGTTCTGTGGAGAGGGTGAGCTGCAGACAGAGCTTCCCGGGTCCTGCCTCACAGAACAGCAAGCCCGACACCTCCCAGGTACCAGGGTCTGTCCTTCTGGTCTTTCTCCTGCCCAGAAAGCAGGAAATCCAGTAACAGGAATGCAGTCCTTGGGACCAATAGGGACTGCATTCCTGTTACTAGCCTGACATTTGAGGCTCTGCACAATGGGACCTCCCCTGTGACTCTTCCTCTGCTCCCGGTGTGATCACCTCGTGGTCACCTGAACACAGGCTTGCCACCTCCAGGTCTTTGCTCCTACTGTAGCTCTTGCCTGGCAGGTCACCTGTCCTCTGCCACCAGACCCTGTCCCCTGGCGAATCTCCTGAACCAGTTTTGACTGACCCTCTGAGTAAGGAGCTGTCTCCTCCCGTCTTGGAGGTCAAGTCCCCTTGGACAGCAAGGCCAGTGCACACTGGCTGTTCACACCTGCCAGGCCAAGGAATGGTCCCTGAGGACCTGCCTCCCAGGTGCCTGGACTGACACTGGCCCCACTCACTGCTCAGGGTCCCTGTGACACCCCAGGGAGATGAGGTTGGAAAACATTTGTAACTTGTCCCGTGCAGTTCCTGGATCCAGGGCATCACCGTTGAGTGTGTGGCAGTGTGTACGTGCATGTCTGCATCAGGCCATGGGGGTGGTGTCGGCGTGTTCAGCACTCATCGGTTTCCAAGGCTCGGAGTGGAGCCTCAGAGGAGGTCCAGTCACTTGCCGAGGCCATCTGTCCTCAAGATCTGGGCCCTAGGGTGCTGTGCCAGCTGCCCTGCCCAAAGCTAGAGGGCGGGAGCCAGGCCATCTGCCTGAGGTGGCCCTGAGCTGGCCCCGAGCTGTCCACTCTCTCTCTCTCTGCCTGCAGCGGAGCTGATGTTCTGGGAGGTCACCAGGCTGCGGAAGGAGATGTCGCTGGCCAAGCTTGGCTTCTTCCCCCAGGAGGCTTAGGGCATGGCCTGGCCTGGAGGGGGCTCTGAGCTGGAGCAAACGCCTGCCCCAGGACAAGCAGGCAGAGAGGGAGACAGGGTCCTGGAGCCAGCCCTGAGCCGGAAGCCAAACAGATAGACCAATGGACAGGCCATGGGGGCAGTCCTGAGTCAGCACACGTCTGTCCTGGGACAGACAGGCCTGGACGTCATGAGAAGACCCTTCTCTGGTCCCCACTGGGTTTTGCAACCATCAGGAGGATTTCAAGAAAGCACCAAAGACCAAGGAGCTCGGAGCCATACTGCGTGGAGGGGGCACTTAGCCCTCGGGAAGGGACAGCTGAGGCGGCCAGCACCTCCTCCCCAGTTCCTTGGGTGCCTTGTTGCTGGCATATCTTCAGAAAGGGACTGCCGGGGTGGCCGGATCGCCAGGGCATCCTCCACCCCAGTTCCCAAGCCCTGGGCCACAAGCACCCCCTGTGGCCATCCCACACCTCATTCCTTAGTGACGTGCGAGGGCCCGCGGGGCAGCAGGGCTGGGAGGGCTGGTAGGGCCTCCACGGCTCGCCCACCCAGCCTGTGCATGGCTGGGAACTGCCCCAGAGCATTCTGAGATGAGTCAGGGCCCTTTGATAAAGGCCTCCCCTGTCACCTCCCCTCCCTCCCCCATCCGGCCCTGTGCTCTCAGAGGCCCTGCTCTCAAAACCGCTGGAGGGATTGGTAAGACACAGACAGGGCCTCAGGACGCCAGTGCTTGTTTTCAGCTGTGGGTGGCCGTGCAGACAACTGGCCCTTGCATGTCGGGCCAGGGTGGGGCGGGCAGGACCCGGCCCTCCCTCACCCGTCACAGCCCCTCAGGACCAGGGTTAGGGGCTCCAACCTGGACACATCTCTCACCACGTCAGGATTTCCTTCTTTGAATGGAATGTAACACGATCTCTATTTAATAAAGGAAGGCTTTGTTGGTAGAGGCTGGGCGGCCACGAGCCTTCACTCCTGCGCCCTGGGGCTCCGGCCAAGGCTTGGGCATCTGAAGGAACGAAACCAAATCCTTTCCTTGCCCGCCCTCGTGCTTGGGATTAAACCCAAATCCTGAAGCCACCCCACCACAGCCACCACCGTTCTTTGCTATAGGGAGGACTATTCGAGTCCCCTCTTAGTGTTCCATGGGGCTGTGGTCACTGAGGCAGAAGCCGGGCGTCCCCCTCCTGGTGAGCAGTGGCCTGCTCTCGGGGAGAACGGTCTGAGGCTGGCTCTGCCACTGCCTTGCTGTGGCTCCGTGGAAAGTTCCCCTGGGTCTCCTCGCCCTCAGAGATGGCCAGCTCCAGTCTAATAGAAGCCTGGAGCTCAGGGTCAGAGCATCGAGCTGCCCAGTGCTCAGCAGGACCATGGTAGGATTGATTGGTGATGTCTGGCGGCAGCACAGGCAGGGACCGGGAAAGCTCTGGGTTTCTCAGAGGTCTTAGATGGGTTCTCAGCAAAGGGTCACAGGTGGAAGAAAGTGGGGTAGCCAGGACCTCTGAGGACCCAGAGTGGGGCTGGGGAGGTATTTTGTGCCTGGTCCCCTCTACTCCTGTAGGGGTGTGGGCCCAGGCCAGTAGGGGTTCTTGCTGGGGGTGGGGCGAGTGCAGCAGCTTCTAGATTGGGTCAGTGTCTACTGGGGCTGGCGACATCTCATGGGGACTTCCCTATTGGCCTGAGGCCTTGGGGCCACCTCAGCTGGTAGGTCAGGCCAGCAGTGGACTGGCCATGACTCCATCAAGCCCTCCATCCTATCGCCCTGTCCAGCCAGTAGCCTTTCCCAAGGGGTCTCCTGCCTCCCAGTTGCCCCTGGTCCCCCTTCCTCTCCCTGCTCCACCTGTGATTTGAGTCCCCTCCCCATCTCCCAGCCCCTTTAGATGTTCATAGGTTGGGCCTCCTGTCACAAACACGCATTCATTTGCTCACAAGGACCAGGCTTCTCCTCCTTAGTAGAGGCAGTCCGGCTGTGCCTGCCCCTGCTGTAGCATTTCCTGTCGTTAGGCCCCAGGTGGGGCCATCATGAGCAGAAAACAGCTGGGATACCTGGAGGATGCACACGCACACGCTCTGGCCTCTGATTCTCCCAGTGATGGCTCACATCTGAACATGGACCATGTGCCCGGCATGGTTCTAAACACTTTAAATGAACTAATTCACCTAATCCTCACAGCAACCTTAGAAAATACTATTATCCCCATTTTACGGCTGAATCAGGTGAGGCCCAGAGAGGTCACAAAGAGGAAACGGTGGCCCCAGGAGAGAAATAACGAGCCTGGCACTGGAGCTGATGGCTTCAGCTAGCATCCTGCATGCCTTTTGCTAAACACCTACAATGCGCCTGGCCCTGAATTAGGCCCTTACCTGTACTAAGAGATGTAGGGACAGTGCTCACTTCGGCAGCACGTATACTAAAATTGGAACGGTACAGAGAAGATTAGCATAGCCCCTGCGCAAGGATGACACGCAAATTCATGAAGCATTCCATATTTTTATTAACACTATGGTGCTCACATGGTAGTAATATTCTCCAGGGATTAGGGGGATGGGGGGTAAACTCACAACTAAAGGATGCGGTGAGCATTGTAGAGGGGAAGGGCACGCCTCTAACCTTCACTTGGGTGAGGCAAAGACATAAAATGTAAAATGTTTGTACCCTCATAATGCCCTGAAATAAAAAAAAAAGGAGATGTAGAAACAGACTCAGGCAGTGGCAGAGCTAGAATTTGAATCCAGGTTTGTTTCCCACACTCTACCCCAGGCTGGGCGGCCTTCCCCAGAGGAGCTCAGGGCTTTGGCTCTCAGAGCTGCCTAGGGAGGGTTAGCCAACTTCAGCCACACAGGCGTTGTTCCTCTTAAATGAATTTTCTAGCTAACCCACTTGGGCCTCTAAGTGCTCCCTGGCACATGTGAGTCACTTTAGCCCTCCTTGGCCACCTCCTAAAAGCCAGCACCGATCCCGGCCTCTGAGGGTAGAGGGACTGGGCCTTGTGCACTGCTCCTCTGATCACACTGTCTGCCAAGCCTGTCCCAGTTGGAGTCCCGCCAGGGCTGTGTATCTGGGCAAAGGCACTCCTCTCTGGGCCTCAGTTTTCTCATCCATGAGTTGGGAAGATAGGGCTAAATGGCCATTGCAGCCCCTTCTTTTTCATTTTTTTAAATCATGTTAAAGAAATCACAAAATTAAACTTACCATTTTTAAGTATACAGTTCAGTAGTGCTAAGAGCATTTAGGTCGTTCTGAAACAGATCCCCAGAACATTTTTTTTCTTTTCTTTTTCTCAAAGTATGCACCTAATCTATAGACATAGTTTGCCATCTTGACAGCAGCTCGTTTATGCCAGCAGTGAAGAAGCCTGGAGAGTGAATGGCGATGAAATCGCGTAAGGTGTTTTCCACAGCTTGTCGAGGACTGAATATTTTTCCTTGCGAGAAGTGGTCCAAAGACTGGAAGAGGTGGTAGTCAGTTGGCGCAAGGTCTGGTGAATACAGTGGATGACAGAGAGTTTCCAAGTCCAGCCTCTGTAGTTTGAGCAGCATTGCTTGTGTGATGTGGTCGAGTGTTGTCTTGCAAGAGGATTGGCCTGTCTCTATTGACCAATCTGGGCCGCTTAATCGAAAGCATCCTCATCATTTTGTCCAATTAGTTGTAGTAGACATCTGCTACAATAGATGACCAGGTTTCATGAAGCCGTAGTGGATAACTGGACTACCAAACAGACATTAGCTTTTTTTGATGAATATTTGGTTTTGGACTGTGTTTTGGCACTTCATCTTTGTCCAACCACTGTGCCAAATACCTGATGGTCAAAAAGAATCCATTTTCCACACACAATACGGTGTGGAAATGGTTTGCCTTTATGTCCTGGTAGCAATGAAAGG
Source organism: Indri indri (assembly GCA_004363605.1). NCBI lineage: Eukaryota > Metazoa > Chordata > Mammalia > Primates > Indriidae > Indri > Indri indri. The sequence continues at coordinate 92,518 of RJWJ010000990.1, read as the reverse complement.
CAAGCTTCAAGACGATTTCTCTTCTGATGCTTGTTTAATTCATGCAGAACCCATCTATCCAGCTTCTTTACCTTGCTGATTCGTTTCAAATGGTCCAGTATTGTTGGAATAGTAATGTCAAACCTTCCTACTAATAATAATTCACGCGTAGGTAGAGATGGATTCGCTTCCACTACAGCTTTCAGCTCATCATTATCCACCTTGGTCTCAAGTCGCCCACATGGCTCATGTTCCAGATTAAAATCACCAGAACAGAACGTCTCAAACCGTCGAAGTACTGTGCATTCGTTAGCCACATCCCTCCCAAACACTTCGTTGGTATTTCCAGCTGTCTGCGCTGCATTGGTTCTACAATGGAACTCATATTTGAAAATAACATGAATTTTTGACTTATCCATGGTTTCCCAAAAATTGCTATAAAAAATTTGAAAGATAATCACAAGCCAAAATATGCATTTGAAAGACTGAGGATGTACCTTTGCAATAAAAATAGGAGGTGTCAAAGTGAAATGTCAGAGATGTCAACTGTCAAGTTTAGTACTTAAGGCAATCAGACATTTTGTACTTGATAACCTTTCTGTTTCTACAAATCTGAGTACTCTAGGTACCTCACATAAAAAGATTCATACAGCATTTGTCCTTATGTGACGAGCTTATTTCACTTAGTGTGATGTCCTCAATGTGCATCCATGTGACAGGATTTCCTTCCTTTTCAAGGCTGAATAATATTCCATTGTCTGTATATACCCTATTTTACTTATCCATTCATCTGTGGATGCTTGGGTTGCTTCTACCTTTGACTGTTGTGAATAATGCTGCTATGAACATGGGTGTACAAATATCTCTTTGAGACTCTGCCTTCAGTTCTTTTGGCCATATACCCAGAAGTCGAATGGCTGGATCATATGGTAGTTCTATTTTTATTTTTTTAGGAACCGCCAGACTGTATTACACAGTGACTGCACCATTTTACATTCGCACCAACAGTGCACAGAGGTTCCACATTCTTGCCAACACTTACTTCCTTTTTTTATAGTAGCCATTCAAACAGGTGTAAGGTGATATCGCATTGTAGTTTTGATTGCATCTTCTGTTGATCAGTGATGTTGAGCATCTTTTCATAAGTTTGCTGGCCATTTGCATGTAGCCCCTTTTTCCTAAGGGGTGCTCTCAGGAGCTCTGCCCTGCCACCAGAGTGATGCCTTCCAGGAGGATCTTTGGTGGCCAGCAGGGCTGTGGTCCCTGCCCTAACTGGCCACAAACAGCTCTTGCATAATTCTGTGGCCCCCACCTCTTCGGACCCCTCCCTTCTCAAAAGAGTTGTGTCCGGGGCCTAATAACCAAGCTCGTGGCATGTGAGCTTTAACGCAAAGCTAAATCCTGAATGAAGCTCCGACCTGAGTCCATTCTGTGTGTCTGCTGCAGAATAAATACCTGGGCTTTGTGACTGCTCTTTCTGGTAGGCCCAGAGCTTTTTCTTAAATTCGCCCCACCGGGCCACCACACTGCACAAACATCACTTGGCTCTAGGAGGTAGGTGGTATCTTTGCAGGGGATGGAGATTTCACCGTGTCCAACAAGAGGCCTGTGTGGCAGCTTGCAACAGAGAGAAACCTGGCAGGGCCCGAGGCAGGGGCTGCACTTGAGGGATTTGAGGGACTCCCCTCAAACCTCAAGCTCCCTCCTCCAAAAATAAAAATAGTTCAGCTGGCCTGTTCTCCCTTCCCTCCCACCCTGTAAACCTTGGCAGTGCCCGACGACAGCTCAGGAATGTTGAGCGATGCCTCTCCCTTTCCAAGTGGTCTGAGAGGCTGCCCTGGCTTGGGGGTTTGGGGACAATTGAGTCCCAAGTTCCCCCCAGCCCCTCTGACTCCCTGAAAGTTGCAAGACCCACTGGGTTGAAGCCCAGAGAGGGAGAGTAACCTGTGGAAGGCCCCAAAGCCTGCAGAGAAATACCGAGGGCAGCTGTTCCCCTGGGCTGTGGGAAGGACACACTCACAGTCAGGCTTTACAGGAACACAGAACCTGGGTGGCAGAAGGGCCCCATCACCTCTCTCCCCACACTGGACTGAAGTGGCCAGAGGGAGTGGCATGGCCCAAGCCCTGTCCCTACTCTACATCCTTGGGGACCCATTCCCCATCTCCCCTGGGGCGTATGGGGCAGGTGGAGGTTCTAACCTGCCCAACCCCCAACCAGCTCACCACGGGGGCTGAGACCACATCAGGGCCCTGCGGAAAAAGCCCCTGAATGGCCCCTGGGCTGGCCACAGCTGACCACCGAGGGCTGCCGAAGCCACTGCAGCAAGGCCACAACCCCTGTGGACGGGCTGCACTTTGGAGCAGAGGGTGCATTTCTTTCAAGAGTCTGCCTTCTCAGTCCCCGAGCTGTGTGACCACACAGGGGGCAGGAGGCCCAGCCACGTGCCACGTTCCTCTACCCCCACACACGTGCCAGCAGGGGGTTCCAGGATTCAGTGGGCACCTCAGTGGAGAGGACTCAGGCAGCCCTCATCCATGGTGACATCAAGGCCCCCTCTTGTCCTTCTGCAGACCCTGGTCCTCCCGTCACACAAAGATTAGCTACAATGGTTTCCTACAAATTGTTAGACCAAGACAAAATATTAGCATATCAGAGATATATACTTAGGGTTCTCTAAGTATATCCCCAAACCAGCACATCAGCAACACCCGGGAACTTGTGAGACATGCAGGCCCCTGACCCACACCAGACCTACGGAGTCACACTCTGGGGGTAGGGCCCAGTAGTCTGTTTCAATGAGCCTTCCAGGTGGTTCTGAAGGGTGTTCAAGTTTGACAACCACTGCTCTGGAGGTAACCTTAGCCTGATTTTTTTTCTTTTTTCTTTCTTTTCTTTTCTTTCTTTTTTTTTTTTTTTTTAAGACAGGATCTCACTCTGTCACCAAGGCAGGAGTGCAGTGGTGTGATCATAGCTCACTGCAGCCTCTAACTCCTGGCCTCAAGTGATCCTCCCACCTCGGCCTCCCAAAGTGCTAAGCTTAGGGATGTGAGCCACTGGGCCCCTGATTTTTATTCCTTGTTGGTTTGAACTCAACTTTTAGGAATGGGTATTTTTATCTCAAAAAAATACAGAGCAGTTTGGGGAGCTACCTACACTCTCAAAATACTTGAATTTATTTTAGTAAAAAAGGGGAGGGGGGAGGGGTTGAAGAAGGTCGGCTCCTCTTCCTCCCCAGTGGCCAGCCCCGGCATCCCCAGCCCAGCAGCCCCCGATGGCGGGCAGCGGGGAGACCACCAGCCCCGAGCTGAGGGCTCCGCATGAGCAGCAGCGGCGGTGGGAGCGGCTTCGCCGCGCAGACGTTGGGGTCCATTGTTGGAAAGCCGTTTGCAGTCACCCCGAGATAGTGCCCCACCTCTGGGCGCTCCGGATTTAACGTTCTAGGACGCGCCGCTGGAAGCCCCCAGACCCCTGGCCGGTCCTTCCAAGGGCACAGACCTGGACTCCGCCTGGGTCCCCTAGGGCGCCGCGAGGCGGGCACCAGGTGTGCGCTGTGCGCCGGCCGCCGCCCCCGGCCGAGTCGGGAGCCCTGGGAGCCGGGGCGGGACAGTGCCCTGCGGACAGGCCCGGGCGTGGTGGCCCCTGCCCTCCGGGGAGGGGCGACCCCGCCCCGACCCCGCCCTCCGAGGCCGGCCAATGGAGGCCGCGGCGGCGCGGGGATTGGAGCGGGCGCGGGGTGGCCGCCCGGGGGCCGGGACTAGGGGAGGGCGAGGCGAGGCGGAGGCCGCCACCGCGGTTATAAGGCAGCGAAAAGTTGCCTGCGCCGAGAGCCCGGCAGGCGCACGCTCGTACGGCGGCCGCAGCGGCAGGGCGGGGCCGGGAGCGGCGGGGACCCCGGGGACGCCACCTCGCTTTCCTCGGTGTCTCGATCGGGCCTTGGGAACGTCCCGGGATCCCCAGGACTTACGCGCGCGGCCATGAGTGGCGTCGGGGAGCCCGGAGGGGGGCGGGGGCCGCAGGAGGGGCCCGTGCGGCCCGGGGCGCCGCTGCCCACCTTCCGCTGGGAGCAGATCCGCCGGCACGACCTGCCTGGCGACAAGTGGCTGGTCATCGAGCGTCGCGTCTACGACATCAGCCGCTGGGCGCAGCGGCACCCGGGGGGCAGCCGGCTCATCGGCCACCACGGCGCTGAGGACGCCACGGTAAGGAAGACACCAACGGCGGGGTGGAGCCTGGCGTCCGCCGGGGCCTGGGCCGTGAGCACCGCCCTCCACCTGCGGGCCCTTAGCATCCTTCCTTCCTTCTGACCTTTGACCTCCACGTCCGGGACCCAGAGTTGGGACAGACTAGCTAGGGGCTGGCATGGTGGGGTAAGGAGGCCACCTCCCTGCATGGAGGACTGGCAGGCTGTCTCCAGAGCAGGTCTGTGGGGGAGGAAGGGGCTCTCAGAGGTGGGCGTGTCTTGGTGGACAGAGCCTGCCCTAGGCGAGGGCCCTCCCTGTCACTCTGAGGTTCCTCAGACCAGGTCACTCATGCTGGGTGCTTGCTGGGTGCTAGGGGCAGGGCAGGGTCCCCAGGGATTGACAGGGATGTGCTATCAGAGGCTGGGGGCTGGGCAGAGCCGGAAGGTCTGTGGCTTTCCCAAGAGTTGCTGTAAATGGCTCTGAGGGGCAGTGAGTGACTCACCTCTCCTGGGCTAGCAGCTGCACGTGGGAGGACTTTGCCAGCCAGGCTGGGTGGGCCTCCTTGGAAAGCACAGTCACCCCAGGAATAAGCTGGCCTCTGGGGACCCCGACTTCCCCTTCCCAGCCCCTGTCTAGACAAGGCGGGATGTGGCCCAGCCCCATAGGACTGTGATGGGAGCCCAGTGGTGGAGCAGCCTCTTGGAACAGACTTATCAGCCCCTTTTGCTCAGTCCCCCACCTGGAGAATAGGGCCACAGTGCTCTGTCCTTGACCGTCAAATTTCTAGGTTGGCCACATTAGGTACCAGGAATGTCTTCAAGACCTGATGGGATGAATCCCTAACGGTGGAACTTTAGGCAGCAGAGGAGATTCTGTCCTGTCCCACGACAGTCACCCTTCTTGTTGCCAGGGCCACCTGTTCTCTGCCCACTGCCTCCTCCCACAGGTTGGGCAGTCTTCCCCCCTTAGCCCCAGCAAGCAGAGGAGTTAGGGCGAGACTTCTCCTGAAATTCTAAAAACTGAGAGAAATCCTCTCTGAGGGGCTGGGCACTGGCCCGAGGGGGCAGCATAGCCAGGTTGGCTCAGCCTGTGGACCAGTGATTATGTGAGCGTGCAGGCGCCTGGCGTGTGGGCGCTGCGTGCACGGGTGAGTGTGGATGTGCGTGTCTGCCTTTCTGCCAGGGCATGGTGGGTTGGATGATGTGCACAGCTCTTTGCCTCAGCCTGGCTGAGCCCTGGCCTCCCTTCGAGGATCTCATGGGTGCCTGCTCTGGCCTTTTCAACCTGTAGGACAGGATGGGGGCAGGTGAGGGGAAGGACCACAGAGAGCTTTTACTCATGGCTCTTTCCTGTTTGGTGCCAGGCCGACGCTGGGGGCCCTCGCATGTGGAATTCCTGACTTACATTTAGCTTGGGACCCTGACACCTCTACCTGGCAGTTTTCTCATTGATTCGTGGCCAATAAGATCTGCTGGGGGAAAAAAACAACTCTCTGCCACCTGGGGCTGGGTCCTGGCTCTGCCATTGGAGGCTCTGAGCCACCTTGAATCAGGCATGTCACTCCTCTGAGCCTCAGTTTCCTCCTTTGTAAAGTGGGGAGAGCTGGGCCAGACAGGGAGCTGGCCAAGGACAGAACTGTGCCTTCTTAACTCCACGGTCCCAGGGCCACCACGTACTAGTTTGTGTTCAGTAAATGTTGCTGGCTCCTAAGTGTGAGTGTGCCCTACAAACTGTAGAGTGCGGTGGGACAGCCCTGCATGGCTTCCCGTTTGCTGGGTAGCCTTATCTGGTTACATTCCTGTCTTTAATAGGAAGGGGCTGCTCTAGGACATCTCTTAGCTCCGTCAAAACCCCAAACACTGGGCTGGAGCTGCCAGAAATACTTGGTCTATTCAGGCCAAAGGGGGCTGTGAGATGGCAGAGGTAGGCAACCCCAGTCTCTGTTCACGATGGGTCCACAGGGCACACCAGGGGTTGGTCTAGCCCAACGCCCTTTGTGCTCTGAGTCCCGACCTCAGGCGCCCCATCCCAAGCCTTGGGGCTCAGGTCGGGTGGCAGCCATCTTGCAGGGCCGACTCCAGCAGCACCTCTCACCAGCCTGGCTGCCCGTCAGCTGTTCTATGTCCAGGCAACACACGCCTTCCTGCCAGGAAATTCCCAGAGTTCCTGTGCCGTGAAGTCAGCCCGTGGCCATCCTGGGACACAAAGCCAGGTACCCTAGGGAGAGCGATCTGGGCCCTGGGCCAGATTTGTCTAAGTGTCATAGGCAGCCTGAGACTAGTGGCCAGAGGGGGCGAGGCCCAGCCGACCGGTCACGAGTACACGAGGCACACGCACTGAGCGCCTGCTCTGTGCCAGGCTGAGTTCAGTGGTGGATGCCCTGATACTCTCCCTTTAAACCTCAAGACGCCTCTGCGAGGCAGGTACTGTCACTGTTATTCCCACTTTACAAATGAGAAAATCGAGACTCAGAGATGCAAAGGGACTTGAAGCTGAGTGGTCGTTCTGGGGTTTGAGTCCATAGCCATGCTTTTAACCACATGCTACACGGCCACCTAGCTGTTTATTTCACTCACTCATTCATTCATTCATTCTTCCATCATCGACTCACTAAATCCATGGCGAGCATCCCCCACGTGTCACCCGCTGTTCTAACCTCTGAACCTGGACAGCGCACCTGCAGGGAGGGAGTTCCTGGCAGAGGGGCCAGCGACAGCAAAGGCCGGAGGTGGCTGTGGTCGAGAGCAGTGGGGAGAGGGGCTGGCTTCCGCTGGATGTCTGTACCCTTTCGAGGACTTTGGCTGCATTCTGGGGAGGAGGGCAGAGCCAGGGTGGACACTTGCAGGGATCCCTCTTGGAGAGACAAAGGCAGAGCCTCCCAGGAGAAGAGTAGGGGTAAGAGAGGGGACGATGGGGGCCTGCCTCCCCCAGGAGAGGCCACTTAGAAGAGGTTACCATTGAACTCGTCCTGAAGGGCGAGTGTGGGCAGGGCCGAGGGGAAGAGATGCCATGGACACAGGCACACTGGTGGGAGCCGTTAGGATTTAGCTCCGTGTTGTCTCTAGAGAGGGAGCTGGGTTGGCCTCCCTCTACGACCTTGGACACGTACTTTCCCTAGTGGCTCTCAGTTTCCCCTGTAGCATAATGGGGATAAGAATGCATTCATCCTGGGTGCACTGCGGGATGGTGCTGGGTGCCTGGTTCCTGTGGACGGCAAAGCTCTGTACCCATGGAGTGGTGAACCCATGGCCCGCAGCTCCTTGGGGAGACTGAGAGGCTTCCCAGCAGCTCTGGTGCCCTTTGGGCTGAAATCCTAAAAGCTATGGGAAGATCCAAGATCCAACAGACCTTCTGAGCCCTTCCTCTAGGTGGCCCTCTGGGCCTGCCCTGAGCTGGAGGTGTTGGTGCCACACTAGAGGCTGCACCGTAGTAATTGCTGCCAACGGTTATTGACCAGGCACTATTCTGAGGGTTTTAGACAAGGTAACTAATTCTCCTAACAGCCTTGTAAAGCGGGTCCTATTGTAAGCCCATTTTGCAGATGAGGAGACTGAAGCTGAAAATGGGCAATTTTTGTTTTGTTTTTTGTTTTATTTTTTGGAGACAAGTTCTCGCTCTTGCCCAGGCTAGAGTGCAGTGGCTCATCATAGCTCACTGCAGCCTCAAACTCCTGGGCTCAAGTAATCCTCCTGCCTTAGCCTCCCAACTAGCTGAGACTATAGGCATGCCTGACCACGCCTGGCTAATTTTTCTATTTTTCATAGAAAAATATTTTTTGTAGGTCTTTCTCTTGCTCCAGCTGGTCTCAAACTCCTGGCCTCAAGCGATCCTCCTGCCTCAGCCTCCCAAAGTGGTAGGATTACAGGCATGAGCCAGCATGCCCAGCCTAAAACTGGGTGATATAATGAGACCTTCTTAGAAGGGCCTTCATCCTGGGGCTTGGGGGATGGGGTTCACGTCTGGGTGGGAGCTGGGAAGGGGTGGTACTGGGCAGATCTGAGGCAGAGTGTGGGTGGGGCTGTCTTGATAGTCTTGCTGCCTATGAAATGGGACCACTATGGGCCCATTGCATTTTCTGCAATGTCCCCACCCAGCCAGACCCCTTCCCCAGAGAGGCTTCGGTGCCTTGCCCCCTCCCTGGGGAAGGAGTTGGTATCATCTGGCGCCCACAGGACCTCAGCATGCCATAGGCAGCATTCCTAATTCTTCCTGAGGGTGCCTGGGCTGCTGTGGGTTCTCATGAAACAGCAGGGCTCCGGTGGTGGAGCCACCCTTCACTGGGACATCGGGATGCTGGGGGACAGGGGTGGCTTCCTGGGGGCACCTGCCCTTGACCTGGGTTCTGCTACACAAGCCAGAGTTGGATGTGCCATGTTCAGAGCTGGGCTTCTTTGTGCCTCAGTTTCCCATCTGTAATTGTGCTTCCCCGCTGGCCTCCTATGAGGGGTGCCAGGCAGAGGAATGGGAAGGAACGTCTGAGCTGGGCATGGGCCCCGGCTTCATCTACCCACCTGGTAGAAGGAGAGAGGCAGGAACGTCCTGGGGGTGTCCTCTGAGGCGTATGAGGACGTCTCCAGCAAAGGCCCTAGGAGGCAGTAAGGACAGATCCAGACCACCTGAGCCCCCAGCAGCCCTGCCCCGTTCCCTGCTCCACCCACTTCTTGATTGATCTGGAACATTCCCAGTTCTTTGGGGAGTGACCAAAATCCCTCCCTCCCCTGCTGTGTCTCTGGGGTGGAAGGAGGCTGCCGGCCCCTCCTGTTCCCCACGCCCGAGCTTGGCCAGGGCTTGGCAAGCCGGGCAGCATCTCCTCCCTCCTGCCCCACGCACACCTGCGAGCCCCTCCTGGCAGGCACCCATCGCCAGTGGGCTCTCAGGAGAAGGCGCACATCAGGACCGCGGGGGTCAGATGACAGCCGGCCTGCAGTGCCCTTGCTGGACACCAGGCCCCTTCTAAGTGCTTTACCCACACTGGCTCCAGCGGCCCCATGAGATGGGCATTTGTGGTGGGCAGCTCCTGTTTTACTGACGAGAAAATACAGAGTGTAGAAGGGCGCGGTCTCTGCTGGAGCTCCCGGCTCCTGAGTGGCGGCGGCGCAGGTCCTGTCCTGGGCAGGCTGGCTCCAGAGCACCCTCCCCCAACCAGCTGCTGTGTGGACTTCTTGGTGGGGCTGGGGACAAGGGGCGGGGCTCTGATGGCCAGCCGAGCCACTCCTAGGTTTGCAGGGACCAAGGCAGGGCTGGGCTGTCTCTGTGTCCTGAGGGAGTGTGAACTCCTCAGGACACAGACCTGGGTTCAAATCCCAGCTCTGCCACTACCCACTCTGTAACCTGGGCAGGTGTCCTTGCCCCCTGAACGCGCACTTCCTCACCAGTAGACGGTTCACTCCCCTGCCTTGGGCGCTGTGGAAGGCTTTCTCTTGTCCACTTAGTCACACCTACTACTGAGCACTTGCCGTGTGTCAGCCTTGGAGAACAGAGCCTGTCGCTGCCACCAGGAGCTTACGTTTGGGGCTGCCAGCCCTGCTCTGAGAACCGACGAGAGATCTCGAGTGCCACCTTCGACTCGCTCGGGTGGGGATCGGGGCTCACAGGACTTGGCACGCATACGCCTGGGAGGATGCTTCCAGGTGCACCAAGGGTGGGTGAGGGTGGGACCCCCTGTAGTGCCCTGAGATGCATTTGGTGTAGCTCAGGAACCCCCTTCCTGCCCCCACAGCCCAGGCTTCCTGCAGCTGGTCTTCGGCTACTTGGGATGATGGCCAGCCTCATGGTGGGGACCCCCCTGCCTCATCTGGAGGCCCACCGCCTCCCCTACGGCCCGAGAATGGACACCCTGGGGCGACTGCTGAGTGGCCACAAGCACAGCTTTACAGTCAGACTCAAGTTCTGATCCAACCTCAGGCAGATGGAGCTGTGTGACCTGGAGGAAGTGGCTTAACCTCTCTGAGCCTTAACTTCTGCCTGGGCCCTGGGTCCTTGAGCAGAGGCCCAGAGTGGACTAGGTCATGTGACCCTGGCCCTGTGGTGCCCGCCCTGCTTGTCCTCCCCCAGGCTGGGCATTGTCACAACTCCCTTATCACTCTAAGGGATAGACCTGGCTGGCAGACTCTTGGGGGATGGCCCTGTCCTCTCCGCTCAGTGCCTCTACAGGCTGGCCTGGGTGACTCAGGACCAAGGGACAGGAGTCGGGGGGGCCGACCTGCTCCCCCAGATCCTCAGCTCGAGGGGTGACCCCAGAACAGACACAGGGGACAGGAGAGGGAAGGGCTGGAGGGAGGAGATCCTGGGGCCGTAGCCACAGTGTGCGTGTTCTGCCACGTGCGTCCTTGTGTGCGCCGTCTGTGCAAGGCTGTGTCCGGCTGTGTGTTCCCATAGGCCGTGACCGTGGGCATGTTTCTGAGTGTCTGGGTCTTGCTTGCTGTGGTGGTTGGTGGGTGTGTCTGCAGGCGTGTGCGCATGTGTAAGACACTCCTTGCTGTGCCCTTGCACAGCGCCTGGGCTCCGTGTGCTGCCAAGGGAGCAGGGACATTCTGTCACACGCTACAACACGGATGAACATTGAGGACGCTATGCCAAGTGAAACAAGCCAGACACAAAAGGACAGTGTTACACGATTCCTTCTATAGGCGGTTCCCAGAGTAGTCAGATTCACAGAGACAGAAAGCAGAATGGTGGTTGCCGGGGGCCGGGGGAAGAGGGACTGGGAAGTTAGTGTTTTACAGGGTCAGAGTTTCAGCCGGGCAGATGCGAAACTTCTGGAGATGGATGGTGGTGATGGTTGCACAACATTGTGAATGTACTTAATGCCACTGGACTATACACCTACCTAAAAATGATTAAAACAGTACATTTTACGTATAGTTTACTGCAATTAAAAAACATTTAAAAAAAAAGAGTTAATGCTTACAGAGGGGGACGTCCGGCTTCTGACCGGGGCCCTTCGTACTGTCAGCAACCAGAGAGGGAATTCAGTATGGGCGATGTCAGGAAAGGGAGGAAGATCTTCAGAAGTGTGGCCAGGGCCACGCTGTGGGAGAGGGAGGCAAGACCGGGCCAAATCTCCCTGGCCTCTTTGGGCGGAAGACAGGGCAGGCCTCTGGATTCTCTTGCACAGACCCCAGTAAGAACAAGGCATCACCCGGGGAGAGGATACACTGATGCAGTATTTGGAGAATCCCCAAACGTACCTCCCTGGAACAAAAATGATCTTTGTGGCATTAAGAAGAAGGCAGAACGGGCAGACTTGATAGCGTGTCTCAAAAAAGCTACTAACGAGTAATAATTGGCCATTGCCTTATTTATTACAAAACAGAAATATCTCATGACTTTTTTTATGTGTCCCATAATTTAATTGGCCTCATACACCAGAATTCAGATCATGAAAGAACGACAGAATATTTTCGTTGAACAGTCCTGATTTTGCTAAGACTGGCTTAATTGTGGTTAATTAAGGTTAATTCGGTTTTTTGAATTTTTTTTTTTTACTTTATTTTTTTATTTCAGCATATTATGGGGATACAGATGTTTAGGTTACGTGTGTAGCCCTTACCGCCCGCCCCCTCCCCCCGCCCCCCGGTTTTTTGAATTTTGATAGCAATCTCAATTCAGTAAAGGCTGTCACTGGTTTCTCCTTCTAAAGATATGATTCGATTTAATTAGTAATGTTCAACTTTTCATGAAGATGGTAAATTGCCACCTCAAAATCTACTGAAGATTGGTTTTATATTGAGATTTATGTAACTGGTTATGTGAATATATTTAAGCACTAGGGAAATCCCGTCACTGTGTTGGAACCAAGCAAGACCCACCGGTGTTTTAATTTGTGTTCATTAGCCTGTAAAAGGCGAGGGCTGGAGGACATAAGGGAGCAATGTCTGCTTTATATTTTTGGTCTTCGCTATGCCAATGTAATTTCCCTGCCTTACTAAAATGCTGCCTTTTGTTTATTGAAAGGCATTTTAGTGTGGTTTATGTGTAATATCAAATAAAGAATATTTAACACTTGCCACGTTTTATGGACAGTCTAGAAAGTTAAATGCTTTTAAAAGTCAATGTGACAAGAAATAGCAAATTAAACTTTTGCATTCTTTACTACCTAAGTCAGACTAGGTTATCATTTAGGAGTGTCTTTAAATGGCTCTTCAGAAACACAGAAAACTGTAGAGCTTCTGCATATGTGTGATGGGTAATGGTGTTTTTACCAACTCATTAGAAGGATGAAAGTAGAAGAGATATACACAAATTTGAAAATGATGTGTGATCATAACTTAAAATAATTAAAACAAAATCACCATTTAAAGAGAAGAGTTAACATTCAGCAGTCCTGAACCAGTAGGGTGCTGAAGTCTCACTGCCTTGGTTTGCCCTGGAAACTGAGGCCCCGGAAGGAGAACGGACTAGCTCAGGGTCACACTCCTCACACGTGTCTGTAGTCCCAGCTACTCCTGACGCTAAGGCGGGAGGATTGCTTGAGCCCAGGAGCTTGAGGCTGGCCTGAGCAACACAGCAAAATCCTGTCTTGTTAAAAAAAAAAAAAAAAAAAAAAAAGACCACACACTGAGTGGGGTTGTAGAGCCCCAACCCTGTTCCCGCCTGGCAGCCTGCCAGCACCATCCCCTTTCGCAGTTTTGCTGCCCTTTCTTTATGGTTCAGCTCTAAAGGGGGTGAGGTCTGCACCTATGCAGCCCCCTCCCCTATAATGAGGTCCAGGGGGCCAAGTCAGCCCAGGTTCTAGAAGGTGCAGCCTCCCAGCTCCCTAGTCCCCAGGCTGCCCTGGACCAGTAGGAGCAGGAAACAGGCAAGGGCAACTGTAAGGTGGCTCCCGCAGGTGTGGCCTCTAAATGGGGGCCAGAGGGGCCTGAGGTGCTTGCTTCCCTCCCCACCAGCGTGGGATGCCCTGGAGGTGACCTCGGGGCCCCACTGTCATTTCTGTGTTAGGTACAGCAGCTGGTAGGCTCATTAACAGGAGGAAAATAGGAGGCCCCTGTTCCTGTTCAGCCTTCTTCAAAGGTGTTTCCTCTTGCAGCTGGAGGCCCCTCAGTCACCTTCCCCAGGCCCATGGGGACGACACCACCCAGTCACACTGCTTCTGCAATTCGGGCTGCTTCAAGGCTGCGGCTGACCTGGTGCGGGGAGTTAGCTACGCTCCCAGCAAAAAAATTGGGTCCCTTAGGTAGGGGTCATCGCAAAGGATAAGAAAATAATAGAAAATGGAAAACAATAGAAATAAAAGAATACACAGAGACGAAGGTATAGTTTTTTTGTGTTTTTTTTTTTTTCTTTTTTGAGACAGAGAGTCTGGCTCTGTTGCCTGGGCTGGAGTGCCATGGCATCAGCCTAGCTCACAGCAACCTCAAACTCCTGGGCTCAAGCGATCCTCCTGCTTCAGCCTCCCGAGTAGCTGGGACTACAGGCGTGCACCACCATGCCCGGCTAATTTTTTCTATATGTATATTTTTAGTTGTCCAAATAATTTCTTTCTATTTTTAGTAGACACGGGGGTCTCGCTCTTGCTCAGGCTGGTCTTGAACTCTTGACCTTCAGCAATCCGCCCGCCTCGGCCTCCCAGAGGGAAGGTATAGTTTTATAGATTTATAAAGATAAAAGGCAAAGCAGGGGTACTCAGGGGTCCTTACAAATATCTCCGTGAATTGTAAGGCCACGAGTGAAGTTTCACATGGGTATTTATAGGTACAGTGATCAGTTGCCAGGGGTAACAGATTTACATAATAACAGGTAGTTTGTTTTATGTTAAAAGTATTTCAAAAGGCTTCTATAGATCTCTTAGCTAACTCTATCTATGTGAACAAATGGTTACAAAATCTTTCAAGGACAAACTTCTAAATTCTAAGATAAATTTATCACTTAACAGAAGGGTTAAACAGACACATAGTGGCTCCATATTTCTTTATTTAGTTATTGTGTATTGAGACAGCTAGTTGGGAGTTTAAGCAGGAATTGTCCCTTGGGCTAATTGCTTTTAGCCACAGGTGTCTGTCTGTCCGGTGGGCATTCTTTGATCAGCTCTCATCCTGTGGCTCCTTGCAGACTTTGCTTTGTCCTTCAAAACCGGCGAGAACCACCGGGTTGAGACTGCAGCATCACCTTGGAAAGCAGCTGCTACTGACCTTTGAGATGCCCTCCTGAGGTGGAGCAGCTTTTGATATGCAAACTAACACGTTCACATATTCCTTCAGGGCAAAGCCCTGCAAAACTCCTGAGACCATTTCTGTCCCTAATATAGTAATATTAATTTATGGAGCGACAGCCCAGAGAGAGCCTCCAGAAGTGCAAGGATAAAAAAAATCATCGAAGAGCTGTGAACAATTAATGAGCTGATTGCAATCCCAAGACCACAGGCAAATCAGGAAGGCTAAGCGAGCCCAGGTGTGAAGTTCAGGTGTACTGACATGTCAGCACTGCCCTGGCCACTTCCTGACTGTCTCTTTCCTGAGCTCTTGTCTTTCTCCTCATCTCTCTGTTCCCCTTCCCTCTTTCTTTTCTCTTCCTTCCTTCTGCACTGTGCCCACCCCAGCTATTACAGAGAATCACAGGAATGGTAGATTGTTTTATTTACTTTTTTAAAAAAATATATATTTTCTCTCCTGCTTTGTAAATCAAATGAGTTCAATTGTTCGAGTATACTCTTTGCAAACCTCCAAGAACCCTGCATATGTGGCCCTTGGCTGATTCTTTTCCCCCCGGCGGCCCAGTGGCCCTCAATGACAGGTTTTCCCACTCACACTCTACCCTTTGCTTGTGTTTGTAAAAACTGGGTAAATCTAACATTTGTGACCCAAATCTTATCTTACATGCAGTAGAAACGTGCATGACTTATAGAAAGCTTTTCAGAAAAGTGGGACTTTTTCCTGAGAGGAATCAGTCTTCAGGGAGGTCTTTCTGCAAATCCAGATTTGCATCCACTCAGCTGTGTTTGGGGAGGGGCCCCTGTGCTGGGTGAGGTGGATGGAGCACAGCTGGTGAGGGGTGACAAGGAGGTCACCCAGGGCTTAGGGAGGACCAGGAAAGACCATGGGCAAGGCTGACCCACTGGTCCCATTTTGTTGGCTGCTGAACAACCTGCTGACTTTCTGTCCATCCGTAAACAGTTCCGCCCTGTCTCTGCTGGCTGCTCTTGGGTTCTGCTCCAGCTGTCCGTCTGTCTGTCCACCTAACTGTCTGCTCTCCTTCAGGATGCCTTCCGTGCCTTCCACCAGGATCTTGGTTTTGTGCGCAAGTTTCTCCAGCCCCTGCTGATCGGAGAGCTGGCCCCAGAGGAGCCCAGCCAGGATGGAGCCCAGAATGTGAGCAACCTCTCATGGAGGCTCAGCCCCGGGTGGGGGTGCTGGGAGGCTGAGGGGCACTACCACATCACCAACGGCAGCTCCATCTGCGTTCCCCCACGGCAATGCAGGGCCAGGGCTGCGTTTGCCGTCCCTGCCCGGGCAGGCAGCTGAAGGTGAAGCTGCGGCGATGCCCTGTAGGAGCCCGGGGCTCCAGAGCCAGCACTGGCTCGGGCTGTGCTTGCTTGGCCCCCAGGCGAGGCCCTTCTCTGCTCTGGGCCACCCCCACCTCCATCTCCAGCGAGGACTTTGATGAGCTGGGCTCCAAGGGTTCTGTCCTGGCTCTGGCTTCTCACCCACCCCACAGCTTTGGGACGGGGAGACTTTCATCACCAGCCAGTCCCCAGTTCACGCCAGGCTTGGTGCTCTCACCCCGCCATCCTCGTTTAGCCACACCCCTTGGGCCTGGCACCGGGAGGAGGGGCTGAGGCTGGGGGAGCCCTGGGAGCCTCCTAAAGGCGATGGGGCCTCACTTCCCCGGCTGACCAGCTACTCCGCCCTGGCAGGCCCAGCTGGTCGAGGACTTCCGAGCCCTGCGCCAGGCAGCGGAGGACATGAAGCTGTTCGAGGCCAGTCCCGCCTTCTTCGCTCTGCTGCTGGGCCACATCCTGGCCATGGAGGTGCTGGCCTGGCTCCTCATCCGCCTCCTGGGCCCTGGCTGGGTGCCCAGCACCCTCGCTGCCCTCATCCTGGCCATCTCCCAGGTGACCTGGCGTTGCAGCCACACTAGACTGCCCAGCAGACATGGGGCCCAGCACTCTGGACATATTTGCTGAATGAGTGAATGGACGAATGGGTGAATGAGTGAACAGCCGCAGGGCCCACACAGCATGTCTGGGGGTCGAGCTGTGTTCTAAGTGAGTTGCAGGAGTCCCTTGTTTCATAAATCCTGTGCAAGCAAGCACAGGGCGAGAACCAGCTCCATGGCAGACTTACAAGCCCTCCGCCTCCCTGAGACTCAGTTGTCCTTGTCTGTAAGAAGAGAAAGCCTGCCCACAAGGGTCTCGAAATGGAGCATTAGCCGTGGGTGTGCCCTGCAGGCTGGAAGGGTCCATGGGGGCTCCAGGGCTGGGGCCCCAGGCAGCCAGCACCCTCCTCCCTGGCTGGAGCTGGGCACTGGGAGTCCCGTCCCTCACAGGCTCCCTCCCAGCGGCTCCTGACCCTGCCTCTCTCCCCAGGCTCAGAGTTGGTGTCTGCAACACGACCTGGGCCACGCCTCCGTCTTCAGGAAGTCCCGGTGGAACCACGTTGCCCAGCAGTTTGTGATGGGGCAGCTGAAGGTGAGGGTGGCGGTGGGGTGGGCAGCCAGGCGCTGAGTGGGGGTGCTGCGCCGGGTCTGCTCCAGTGCGTGGGCACGGAGTGGCGGGCGTGGCCCGGCCCTACCCCACGGGGCCCCTTCCTCCCCCACAGGGCTTCTCCGCCCACTGGTGGAACTTCCGCCACTTCCAGCACCACGCCAAGCCCAACATCTTCCACAAAGACCCAGACGTGACTGTGGCGCCCGTCTTCCTCCTGGGGGAGTCTTCTGTCGAGGTGGGTGGGTAGGGACGTGGACACCCTCGGGCCAGGCCTGAGGCTGAGGGGGGACCAAGCCCCTCGCTCTGGGCCTGCCCAGCTCCTGACCTAGCCCTCCACTCTAGCCGGGCTGAGCCCCTGCCCCGTGGTCTGCTCCACCACCTCCCAGCCTGCTGGGGTTGATGGGCATGGTTGCGAGCACCTGGAGTTGTTGCCCTTGACCCTTGGCCCCAGCCAGCCCCTGACGTGGCCTGGGAGGAGGGCCTGGGGAGCCGCTCTCCCAGCCAGCGCCTGTCTCCACAGTATGGCAAGAGGAAGCGCAGATACTTGCCCTACAACCACCAGCACCTGTACTTCTTCCTGAGTGAGTGGCCATTTGTCCTCCAAGGGGTGGGGGCGTGCCCAGTCTGCCCTGTCCTCCCTGCTGTCCTGGACTGCTCCCAGCCACCCCCAGTGGCAGGGGTGCACCCGATAACCCTCCCCCTCCAGGGCGTCCTCCCAGCTCTGCTCGGGTCGCCCCGGCCTGCAGCGTCTCTCACTCTGCCAGCACCACGCCTTTGCCCGGGCCGGTCCCCTGGCTTGGGTGCCTTCCAGCCGCATGCAGTCACATCCCTGCGCGCGGCTTTCCCCTCACATCAGCGCGGTCCGGAGCCCTAGAGTGCGTGGGCAATTACTGGGGCAGACAGGGAGGGTTGAAGGCTGGCCCTGACCTGCCGCGGAAGGGAGGCGGGAGGCGGTGGGGCCAGGGCCAGCCCGGGGAGGCCTGGACACGGAGGGCATGAGTGTGGCCCAGGCCTTGGTCATGTGGGGTCATCCCGGCTGGATGGGACCAGCACTGGCATCCCACGGGCATTCCTGGAGTGACAGAGCCCCTGCGCCCCGCTGCCCCCCCTGCCTCGGCACCCAGCCCTGCCCCTGAGCTCTGTCGTGCTCCTTCTCGCAGTCGGCCCGCCGCTGCTCACCCTGGTGAACTTCGAGGTGGAAAACCTGGCGTACATGCTGGTGTGCATGCAGTGGGCGGTGAGTGGCTGCTCGGGACCCCTGGCAGGTGGCTGTGCAGCGGGAGGTGGGGCCTCGGGGGGCAGCACCTGCCGACGAAGGCAAACGGTGCACACATGCGTGCGAAACTGTGTCTCTCGTGTGTGTGCACACGAGAAGAGCGAGTGTGCACGTGACTGGACGCGTGTGCCCAAGCACGCTCATGGCCGTGTGTACGGTGGGCATGTGCGTGGGGCATGGTGGGGGTGCTCTCCGTGGGGGTGTCCTCCTTGGGGGGAATTGCTGGGCTGGCCCTGCCAGGCCTCTGTCCCTGCACGCCCTGCACGGCACCTTCACTTCCGAGGTCAGCCTCGTGAACTGGCAGGGTGGGGACCTGGTCCCTTTACCCACCTGAGAAAACCCAGAGAGGGCCCGTGTGCTGTCCCAGGCTCCAAGGCAAGTCAAGCAGAAGGGGTGGATGAACCCAGCCCCCCACCACCTGCCAGGTCCCCAGACCCCTGCCGGCTGGAGACCACTCAGTATCGCCTCTGCCCTCCTCTGCAGGACTTGCTCTGGGCTGCCAGCTTCTATGCCCGCTTCTTCTTGTCCTATGTTCCCTTCTACGGCGTCCCTGGGGCCCTGCTCCTCTTCGTTGCTGTCAGGTATGTCCAGATTCGAATGGCAGGGCATGGGGAGGTCACATACAGGTGGCAGGTGGCCTGACCACAGTCCTCCTGCGTCAGAGCCTCCATTTGCCCATCTGCAGCATGGGGCCAGCAGTCCTGCCTCCCCGGGTTGTTGGGGGATCAAATAAACATGAATGTGGCAGGATCCTGGGGGTGGCGGGTTTGGGGGAAGTGGCCTGGCTTGCAAGTGGCCCCGTGGGTGTCCACCCTCAGAGCAGGGCCACCCTGGGCTCAGCCTTGCCATAGACCCTCCCCTGTTCAGCTTCTTTAAACACCAGGGAGGGAGCGAGTACCACAGTCCCATTGTACAGATGAGCAAGCTGGGGCCCCTGTCTGGGGAACAGCCTCCCTCCAGCCTCCACTCAGGGTGCCTAAGTGGCGAGCTGGACACGGGCAGTGCCCAAGCCTCCCCAACAGGGTCCTGGAGAGCCACTGGTTCGTGTGGATCACGCAGATGAACCACATCCCCAAAGAGATCGGCCACGAGAAGCACCGGGACTGGGCCAGCTCTCAGGTGGGCGGCAGGGGTGGGGCGGGCTGGGATGCCAGCTGGCAAGGATGGATGGGGCCGCGATGGGGCTGCAGGGGGTGTGGCATGGGGTCAGGGCTCCGCGCCAGCCTCTCTCACCTATGTCCCACCGGCTCCGCAGCTGGCGGCCACCTGCAACGTGGAGCCCTCGTTCTTCATCGACTGGTTCAGCGGCCACCTCAACTTCCAGATTGAGCACCAGTGAGTGCAGGTCCCGGAGGCCCCACAGGTGGGGGATGAGGCCTGAGCCCAGGGGCTGGACCAGGAGGCCCTTTTCAGTCTTGTCTGGGGAGGCCAAGACAGGAGCCCTGGACTCCCTGGGGGCCCCGGGAGAGGTGGCGAGCAGGGCCTGGGAGGTGAGGAGTGGGCGGGGCTACCCCCGGTAGTCCCCCAACCTCAGGTACCAGCGCACACTCCCCACCCCCAGCCTCTTCCCCACGATGCCGAGGCACAACTACCGCAGGGTGGCCCCACTGGTCCAGGCACTGTGCGCCAAGCACGGCCTCAGCTACGAGGTGAAGCCCTTCCTCACTGCGCTGGTGGACATTGTCAGGTAAGGCTGCAGCCCAGCCCCTCAGCTCACAGTGGTGGCCCTGGGCAGGGCCCTCGCCTGCCCTGGTCAACCCCCTCCCAAGCACCCACGTGAGCCCCTCCCTAAGAGGCACTCAGGCCTTTCTGTCCTCAGTGCGTGCGCATGCCCTCCCTCCTTCCCCAGCGTGCACTCGCACCGTGAGGATTTACGGGGCCCCCCGCAGGGGCTCAGGCCCTGTCCTACAAACACATCCATGTTCTGCGGTGAGCAGGTCTATGCAGACCTACCCGCAAAGGCCCAGGGACTCAGAGACCGAAGAAAGAGGCTGACAAATTCATTTTCTCAGAAAGAAACATTCAATAGGGACTTACAAACAGAAGTGATGTCTCAGGTGGCCATGAGATGGCGATGCCCGCACCCACCCTCCACAGATATCCCCCATGTAGCAGGCTTTTTGGGTAGAACAGGTGCAGCTGGTCACCTCTCAGACCTTTTGGGGAAACTCATGACCTCTGGGGAGGTTAGATCAGCGTTTTCATGAGGGTTTGTCTGTGCTGTGGGTATTGTTTCAAGAGCTTGCTGCGCAATACCTTGGTATGCTGGGGTCAGACATTTGTCATCATGGCAGTTTCACTCACCGTGCAGCAGGCTGTTTTCCTACAATCGGTGAGCAAAACAGGCCAAGGCCCCTGCGTTTCTGCAAGCAGCTGTTATAGAATAACAAATGAGTAGATTACCGGAAAATGCAAGATATACTTTGGCAAAACAACCACAAAAACCCTAAGTGTGTGTGTGTTGGGGGGGGTGGTGGGAAGTGGGCCGGGCAGTAGTTGCAATTTTTTTCCTTTTTTAAAATGTTAATAGATCTAGGAGGGTACAAGTTGAATTCTGTTATATGTATATATCGTATAGATGTGCGGTCTGGGTTTTTGGCGTACCCATTCCCCGAATATTGTACATTGTACCCTGCAGGTAACTTTCCATTCCTCACCCCTCACCCCTGTGAGCTTCCAGTGTCCATTATACCACCCTGTGTGTCCTTGCGTAGCCGCAGTTTAGCTCCCACTTACAAGTGAGAACATGCAGCACTTATTTTTCCGTCCCTGAGTTACTTCACTTAGACTAATGGCTTCCACTTTCATCCAAGTTGCTGCCGGGGTTGCAATTTTTAATGGAGTGGGCAGCCTTGAGGAGCTGACATGTGAGCAGAGACAGGGAGGAGGAGGGCTGGCCACAGGGGCATCCGTGGCAGGGCGCAGCAGTGCGAAGGCCTGAGGCAGGAGCGTGCTGGTGTGCACCCGAGGGGAGGAGGGACACGCCCGGCTTACATCTTGGAAAGGCGCCCTGACTGGGAATACACTGGCAAGGCAGGACTTGAACGAGAAAAGCATAGAGCAGAGGCCCCTGCAGCCATCCAGGTGAGGGGTGATGGGGCTCAGCCCTGGCGGTCGCCTTGGAGGAGGGGAACAGAGGTCAGATTCTAGATCTTCTACCTCTGTGCCTTTGCACATGCTGTTCCCTTTACTCAGATGCCCTTCCTTCTGCACTGGTGTTCAGACTCCTGCTTTTCCTTCACCGTCCATCCCAGCCTGATCCTCTGAGCCCCTGCCATTCGGCTCAGCTCCTCTAGAGCACCTGGCACAGGGCTTCTGAGCAAGTGGTTGATATTTCTGGTTCCTCTGCCCAAGCCTGGACTCCTGGTGGGCAGGTTCCATGTCCTGTGTGTCCCTCGGTCATAGCCCCAGCAGGAGGAGGCAACAGGGAGAACTGGGTGAAGGAGGGACATGAGCCTGGGTTCCACTCCGGCTAGTGAGCACTTAGCCTCTTCTCCCAGCTCACGACCTGGCCCTGCACAGTTGCCTGTGCCAAGCGGAAGGGGGCCCACAGGGAATGGGGATGTCCCCACTTATACTCATCATCATCATGGGGGATCTAGCGATGTAGCATCTGCATCCCTAACACCCCCTCCCCCGCAGGTCCCTGAAGAAGTCTGGTGACATCTGGCTGGACGCCTACCTCCATCAGTGAAGGCAGCAGAGAGGGGTAAGGGCTCTGGGCCCAACAACCCCCAAGCTGGCCCCACGCAGGATCAACACCCCAGCCCTCCACCCGCCGGCCTGGGGGTGCCCTGCCTGCCCCTCGCTTGTCTGTTCAGCAGCCCCATGCCTTGGCTCTGGGCCCAAGAGGGCCGGGGCAGAGGGAAGGTACATAAAGCCACACGGCAAGCATGGCATGTTTTCCTAGAGCAAGAACTAGGGGAAAACTGTTATTTTTATATAAAAACACACCCAGATATATTATGGAATAGAGCATTGAATCTGCATGAATTTTGGAGCTGGGGTCTCAGACTCCCCAGTGTGTTCAGGCCCTTGGGCCATCGGGGTGTTGGGGGATGGCGGCTAAGGTGCTCCCCCCACTCTGGGTGCTCTGGGTTGGAGAGCTGGTGGCTGCCTGGGCTCAGATCCGCCCAGGGACCTGGTCCCTTCCTGGTCATCCCCTCACCAGCAAGCTGGGGCGAGTCGAGTTGGGCTTCACCTCTGCACAGTGGGACGGGGCTGGCCCTGTAAATGAGGACCCAGGGCTGAGGGCCATGTCTGCTGGCGTCTCTGGAGCACCGGATGGGGAAGCCACTATATTTCTAGACCTGCGCCGACCTCCTTGCAGCCCTCCGGAATGGGGGTTCTCAGGGGGCCCAGTGGGGTGGGCCACTTGATTTCGGCACCGCACTTGGCATCACACGGGTGGTGGTGGTGCAGCCTGACTCTGCCCAGTGGCCTGCAGGGGTGACAGCAACCTCCCCCATGGCCACCTGGGGCCAGGTGCTTGCCTGCAGTTGCTGCAGTGAATAAGCTGGATCCCCGAGGTGTGGCCATCCCTGTCCCTGAGTTCCTGGAGTCTGAGGACTCACCCCGACTGGCCAGTGTCCTTGGGCAGGGCACTGCCCCTCGCCAGTCCTCAGGCTCCTCATCTGACAATGGGTGAAGTTGGACTGTGCCTGTGGATTTTTGACAGGTTCTGGGGAGGGCTTTGAGTTGCCGTTTGGGGCATCTTGGCTTGGGAAGAAGGGAGGGCTGGGCGGCGGCCTGCTCGGCCCCAGCATCCGCTGGCGCTGACTGAAGGTCTTGTCTCAAGTGTCGGCAGCTTAAAGAAGAAAAAGTTGAAATGCTAAGCTAGGATTTCTCTGAGGCCTTTCTGGAGCGGGAGCCAGGGTTGCCCACCAGCTGCAGGGATTGGCCCCCACCCTGTCGGGGCTCCCACTGTCTGGGCTGGGCTCCTTTCGGATGGAGGGAGGGGCGCAAACACTGCAATTCTTGTTCATTCCTTCCCAAGCCCACCTTCTGTGGGTGGAGCTGGGGAGACACCACCCCCTCCACAAGCCAGCCTTGGGCGTCTCAGCCTGTGAACTTCTCTTCTCTTCCAAGACTATCTAAAAAGCTCCTTAGGGGCGGGCGTGGTGGCTCACGCCTGTATCCTAGCACTCTGGGAGGCTAAGGCAGGTGTTTCACTTGAGCTCAGGAGTTTGAGACCAGCCTGAGCAAGAGTAAGACCCTGTCTCTACTAAAAATAGAAAAACTAGCCAGGTGCAGTAGCATATGCCTGTAGTCCCAGCTACTCGGGAGGCTGCGGCAGGAGGATCTCTTGAGCCCAGGAGTGTGAGGTTGCTGTGAGCTAGGCTGATGCCATGGCACTCTAGCCAGGCAACAGAGCAAGACTCTGTCTAGAAAAAAAAAAGAAGAAAACCCCTTAATGCTAATGCTGATGATGACAGTCCCTGAGCAGGGCAGGGTGCTCTGCACGTTCCCATGGACTTTTGCAGCTTTTTCCAGGGGCTCCACATCTGGAAACTTCTCCCTGACCTTTGGGGCTCCCCGCTGCCCGCCCCGGCCTGTGGCCATAGTCTCTGTGACAGCACCTAGAATATTGACCTCATTCACTGCTGGAGGCTAGTGGCATCCCAGAGCCTGGCCCAGGAGGCCTCAGCATGGCATGCGGGGTGCTCCTCCTTGGCTCACATCATGGCCCAGGGGCAGGCAGCCCAAAGCCCCCCATGGCCTCCCAGCCCAGGCCAGTGCCAGCAGGAGCCTCCTGGGCAGGGCCAGGGAGGCAGACAGAGGGGGCAGCCTCTTCAGCTTGGTTATGAATGAGGTATGTGCCCTCTGCCAGGCGTCACCCAGCCCTACCCTGACCTGTTCCATGTTGATTCCTCTCCCTCCTCTCTGAAGTCAGACTGACAGGGGTGCGGGGCAAGTCCTATCTGCCAGGATGTAGGCTGTGTGTCCTTGGGGAGTTGCTCACCCTCTCTGAGCAGTAGTTCCACCCGCTCCTACGATGATGGAAGCTGGAAGGGATGCTGCGTGGAAGGCTCTTAGCAAAGGGCCCAGCAGCCGGCTCACAAGTTTATTCACAAATTTTATGCACATCGCCCAATGCCCTGGGGTCACTACTTGCTCTGTGACCTGGGACAAGCCTTTGCCTTCTCTGAGCCCCGATTTCCAACTGAGGATAGGACTGGATGCTCCTTGAAAGGTGCTGCCTGCCTCGAGTGCAAATTTCTTATGCCCAGGGCAGGGCCTGCACTCAGCGTCTCTGCACAGGCTGCTCCCTCTGCAGGGGGTTCTCCTTCCTGTCACCAGCTGTCCACATCCTGCTCACTTCTGGAGCCACGTGGGCGCGCCCAGCTAGGGCGGGCTGAGGGGGACATTCCCTCCACCCCCTGTCCCTCCGGACCACCGAGGCTGCTGCGCCACCCAGGGGCGCCCGGACGCTCTGCACCGCTCTGGGACGAGCCGTGCTCCGTGCTGCCCCTGCCGGTGGCCGAGGGGAGTGCCCAGCAACATGCTTCTGAGTGTCCGGTTGCCTGGAACCTGTCACAGGCGGGTCGTCTTTGCTCTTGTCCCACTGTCCTGATACCCTGACTGACCCTTGGAGCAGGTCACCCTCCTGAGCAGAGCGCCTCCTCCATCTGTAGGTGTCTCATTCGGTCAGAGCGGAGATGTAGGGAACAAGGGCCAGGGAAGAGGGAGAGGCTGTGGCGGTACCTCTAGGAGGCCCTGTGTCCCTTTTTACCGTCTGTACGAGAGTCCTGGGCCCAGAGAAAAAGCAGAGCTACCAAGGGAAGCCATGACCGTGTGTTCATTTGTTCCCCAACCAACTTTTCCTGAGAGTTTGCCGCCCAGGCAGATGTGGGAAATGGAGATTCACAAGAACCAGCCACTGCCTGTCACGTTGACAGACTTCTCCGTGACAGAGGTGGTGGCGCTTTCCCTGGTCTCTCCCACGTGTGCCTCCCACACTGTGTCCTGGAGCGACTCCCTACCCTCTCTGGGCTCCCGGCGCCCGTTAGATACTTGCTCTTGAATCTGATGGGTTGGAGGAAAGACCTAAATGCCTTCAAAATCCAAAGAACTCAACGCCTGTAATCCTAGCGCTCTGGGAGGCCGAGGCGGGAGGATGGTTTGAGCTCAGGAGTTTGAGACCAGCCTGAGCAAGAGCAAGACCCTCGTCTCTACTAAAAATAGAAAGAAATTAGCTGGACAACTAAAAATGTATAGAAAAAATTAGCTGGGCATGGTGGCGCATGCCTGTAGTCCCAGCTACTTGGGAGGCTGAGGCAGGAGGATCACTTGAGCCCAGGAGTGTGAGGTTGCTGTGAGCTAGGCTGACGCCACGGCACTGTAGCCCGGGCAACAGAGCGAGACTCTGTCTAGAAAAAAAAAAACAACAACAAACAAATAAAACCAAAGAAAAGTTTATATAGCGGAGGTCGGTAGGGACGTGGTCAAGGTACCCCAGCATGCTGGGGAGCCACTTGTTCCGTTATGTGTGAAGCCGGGCTGGTTAGGAACGGAAACGCCAGTCAGAGAGCCTGGAGCTGGGACCTGGGCCAGGCCTTCCCCTCAGGCCCGTTTCTTCCCATAGTTGCTGGGGGAAGCTCCTTCCATCCCAGACATCAGAACAGGGGCTTTGAGTGGCTGCATTCTGTCCAGAGGTGCACACCTCACTGGGGACGGTGCAGCAGGACCCAAGGCACTGTGTCACATGAGTGGTGGCCAGGCACTCCGGAGGGCAGCCAGAGCCCAAGCCCTCAGGTGGCTGCCACCTATACCCTGGCCCCCCTTGTCAAAGGCCCCCTGGCCCTCCCACAGTGGACTCCACACATAGCCCAGGCTGCTCTGCCAGCCCCTGCTCTGGGCCCGCCCCCGCCACCTGCAGAGCTGCTGCAAAGCTGATACCCTTTTATCTCAGTGGCCCCTGCTGTGGGTGAGCTCTTATCTGCTTGACAGGGACTAGGCCCTCCACCCCCTGTGTCCAGGAGCAGTCTGACATTTGACATGAGGGGGTGGGGTGCCTTGGTAGGGCGACCAGCCCTTTCTGTGCAGGGGGAAGAGGGGCTGACCAGGGGCCTGCTGGGTTAGGGGCAGGAACCCCACAGCCTGCCTGACGCAGCTGCTCTGTGGCCTCAGCCCAGTCCTTTCCCTTCTGGTCTCGGCCTTCTCGCCTGTGATGGAGGTGTCAGGGTTGATCACTCAGGGCCTTGAATATTAGTGTGTCAGGACTTCGGTGGGGATAGGAGTCAGAAGCCCACAGTTCTGGGGATGTTGGGCAAGAGCCTCAGGCAAGCACCGGGACAGGAGGGGGCTGCTGGGTGGGGAGCAGGTATGGGTGCCCCAGCTTCTTCACCCAAAGGCTCAAGGGCAGGGTGGGGCTGGGGGAGGAAGTCAAGGGAAGATACGAGTGCCCATGGAGCTGGGAGCCCTCAAAGCCGGAGCGTCCACCTGGCCTTCGATGCCCTCCACCACTCTCCCCCTCCCTGGGATCCCTGTTGTCACGGGTGGTGGACC
Source organism: Indri indri (assembly GCA_004363605.1). NCBI lineage: Eukaryota > Metazoa > Chordata > Mammalia > Primates > Indriidae > Indri > Indri indri. The sequence continues at coordinate 65,930 of RJWJ010000990.1, read as the reverse complement.
CTGGATTTCCAGCTGGTGGGATCGGGTGCCTGGGCTGGTCGCCATCCTGTCCTGTACCATCCTGGGAGTCAGGGCGCCAGGTCCAGCCTGGTGGCAGGTGGAACACAGGCACAGGTAAGGGGGAAGGCAGGTTCTCCACTGTCTTGCAGCCTCCAAGGCCTCCAGTGGATCCGCCAGGAGGGCAAGGCCAAGGGCAGACAGGTGTTGAGAGATGACACCGTCTTTGGGGTCCCTGTGGCTCCGCCCCTGCACTGTACAAATGGGGAGACTGTGGCCCAGAGGGCCAGGGAGGACAAAGGAATCCCCAGGGCCACTCGGTGAGTCAGCAGGGATGTCCGCCTCTGGGATCGGGCCTTCCCCTGCAGTCCCAGGCCATACTCCAGACCCCTACCCAGGCTGGGCTGTACCTACCTGGCTAGACTGCAGTCAGGCAAAGCTGGGGTGGGCGCTGCAGGAGGGGGCTGAAGGTCCACTCAGAGGCCCTCCCCAGCCCTGCTGGGAGTAGCTGCGGGGCTGGGGGAGCTCCTGAGGCACAGGCTACCCAGTCCCTCTCGGCCCTTCCCTGGCACACCTTCCCAGGCTCGGCCCTGCCAGGGGCACCAGCCCAGAGACAATGTTCAGAACGGCGTGCAGGCCAGGGGGCAAACTGTACAAGTGCCCCTGGCGTGATCCTTTGGACTCTTCCAGGGGTCTGGGGTCAGACATACCTAGGACCCAGTCTCTGTGTCATTGCTGGTGACCTGGGCTGGGATCACATCGGCCTCCCACAGCACAAGGGTTCTGAACGAGCCACTGCATAGGCACAGGGGCCGCAGATGGAAGCACCGGTGTCCAGGGCCTTCCTCAGCCCTTCTAGGGGGACCTGGGGTTGTCTGCCCCTGGCACTCTGAGGGAGGACACCGGGTCCAGGGATGAGGACAGGCTGCACTTGTGGCAATGGGGAGACAGATGGGAGTGAGGGTGTTAGGAAGGTGGTCTCTGCGATTCCCCCCGGGCCACCAAAGGCCTCTGGAAAGCCTCACGTGGCTCCAGCGGTGTTTTGGAATTGGGCACGGTCAGCTGCTGAGGGGCCCCAGGAGGAGGAAGGCAGGCCGATGTTTTTGGGTCATTTGCCCCAAGTTCCTGGCCCAGAGTGCACTTCAGAGGCGGCAGGGAGAGGAGCACAGGGAGAGCACAGGGCAGGGAGGGGGCAGAGGGATACAAGTGTGGGCCCCTCCCTGCAGCCCGCTGGAAGGCCCCCCGCCCCGATACCTTGGCCTAGCGCTGACATGCAGGAAGCAAAATGAAGTGAGAATAAAATTACTTCCTTTATTTCCAACAAACGTAGGGGTGGGGAAGAAACATGACAAAAATTAAGATCAGTTCCCTATGGATTCATCCTGCCATACGGTAGCTGGCGGGGGGCCCATGTGGGCCCTGTTGCCATGGCAACCCAGAGGTCTGTCAACACTAGATGCTGGTCCCCTCTCTGAGTTATTCATGCCCCCCCGCCGCCCCTGAATCTAAATATTGATTAGTGGGTTAGATTTTGAACACAGCGCCTCAGGATCCCTCCCCGTGGCGAGACATCCTGCCCTCACCTCCGGTCCCCACCTGCTCCTCTTCTGGGCTTCAGCTCAGCCCTCATGAGGTTCCTGTCCCCTGGCCACGCAGGGTTGCCTCCTCCTCTGCCTCCTGCCTAGAGGCCCTGACTGTAGGGGCCACCCTGGCCACCATGAGCGAGCCCGGCCTGGGGGAGGCTGGCAAGGCCATGTGGTAAAAGGCAGATTGTCACAGGCCCAGCCCCTGCCCACTCCTATCGGAATGCATCCTGGAGCAAAAGTTTCAGAACAGAGAGTGCAGACAGGAGTGCCTGCGGGTGGTGAGACAGCGCTGTCTACATGGCAGGCCTGATTCTGGCAGGGGCCAGGACCTCCGGCTCCAGTGCCCTCCTGCAGCCTGCAGGGCCCAAGTCCTGTTAGGCCAAGTAGCCAGGGTTAGCCGGCACTGTCCAGCAGGTGACGGAGCATTTGGGAAAAGGGTCTGACTGCTCCTTAATCTTGGGCCTCTCAGCTAAGACAAACATCTGAACAAGGCCAGCTGGCCCCTCCCCCAAACTGGCCATCTTCTCTGCTGAGCCCACACCAGGGACTCCCCCTTGGTGGCAAGGTCATAGGCTCGAGTTGAGAAGGTGGTGGAATGGGGCCTGCACAAGCCCAGGGCCAGAGTGCTCCAGTGGTGGGTGCGGGAGGACATTTCTCTGGGCCCCAAGGTCTGAGCTAGCTGTGCTGTAGGCCCAGGGCCCTGGACATCCGAAGGGACGCCCTACTGGTCCCAGTCATGGGCCCTCTCTACAAAGGGCGGACCAGTGGTGGCCGATGTGGAGAGCAGAGCCAGGCCTGGAGGGTCGGGAGCCTTGCCGCCTAGGACCCTGTCCCACGGATTTTGTCTGAGGGACAAAAGGGGAGAGTGTGAGGCCTGGTGGCCAGGCTGCCAGGAGAGCCAGATCCGTGGACCTCTAGTCTCCTTCAACCTTTAGGGGCAGAGGGTAGAGGCGGGGACGGTGCCACCTCCCGTGGCCACCCCCTCTGCTCCTGGGGAGAAGGGGCTGTGAGGTCGGGAGAAGAGGGCCAGGTTGACAGAGGGCAGGCCCAGGAGGGCATTGTTTGGGGAAGAAGTAAAGGGAAGGAGAAGAGAAAGAGCAAACACGGGGTCCACGAGTGGTGTGTACTCCAGCCTCACGGACACCCCTCGGAACAAAAGCCGACCCTTCCTGTGGCCATCACCCCCACGGGCATGCCGAGGGCTGCGGCTTCATTTGTGGAGGTAGGCGTCCAGCCACAGCTGCCCAGACTTCTTCAGGGACCTGCGGAGAGAGAGGGCTGGGGGCTAGGGCTCAGGGACCAGCTTGGGGGAGTTGGGTAGCCCTAGGGAGTGGGAGGGCTGGGGAAGATGTGATCGGGTGGCAGGTACTTTCTTGTAGTCCTCAGCCAGGGCTTGCCACCGCCACTGTGGCCCGTGGGGCCGCTGGCTCAGGGCCCCCAGGTAACCCCTTGCAGAAAGACAAAGGGAAGGTCCTCTTCCTGCCAGAGAGAGGAGCCCGGCAAATTCTGACACAGGCTTAGGAGTAAAGGGGGTACGCTGGGCGGGGCCGCTGTGCCAGGAGCACCCGGCCCCTCCTATGGTCACCAGTCTCCACGGGTGATCCCAGCTGTGTGCCTCTCGGTCCCCTCAGTCCCCACCCAGCCCCTCCCTGTGCCCAGGGGCCCCCCAGGCCAGCACCTGCCCCCACCTGATGATGTCCAGCAGGGCCTGCAGCAGTGGCTTCTCCTGGTACTCGATGCCATGCTTGGCGCACAGAGACTTCACCAGCGGGGCGATCTTGTACAGGTTGTGCCGGGGCATGGTGGGGAAGAGGCTGGGAGAGCACGGGGTGGGCAGAGTGTGAGGATGCCCGGTGGGCCGGGCCGCTCCCCACCTCCTGCCACGGCCCGGCCGGGGGCTGTCCACAGCCAGGACCAGGCCTGCATGCGGCTCTTCCTGTGTGCCCACAGGGCTGTGCGGCCAGCCAGAGGCAAAATGTCATGTTTTTCAAAAGAGGAAATGAGGCCGGTCACAGTGGCTCACGCCTATAACCCAGCACTTTGGAAGGCCGAGGCGGGAGGACCGCTTGCTGTACTCGAGCCTGGGCAGCAGAGTGAGACCTTGTCTCAGAAAAATAAAATAAAAGGAAATGAAAGAAATAGGTGGAGAAATGAGAGGAAAAGAGGCGAGAGAAGGATGAGGGGCAGCAGGGGCGGTCCCTCGGCCACCTGTGTTCCAGGTGAGCTACCTCTCCGGGCTCTGGTTTCCCTGTCAGCGAAGTGGGAGCAGTGACCCCTGCCCTGCAGGCCCTCTGTGGCCACACGTGGAGAAGGGCGGTGATCACTGTGACCAGGGCACGTCGGGGAGCCGGCACAAGGGAGTCCCCTCCTGACCTCGGCGGGGCTGGCTGTGGAGCCACGCACTAGGACTGGACCTTGTTGGGGGACAGAGGTAGCCCCTACCAGCTGTGCTCTGCCCAGAGGGGGGTGGGGATCACTTCCCTCCCCTGTGGGTCTCCCCACCTCCCCACCCCCACCCGGGCCCACGCTCACTGGTGCTCGATCTGGAAGTTGAGGTGCCCACTGAACCAGTCATTGAAGAAGGACTGCTCCACGTTGCAGGTGGCTGCCAGCTGCGGGGGAGGGGCACCAGTGGCAGTGAGTGAGGGAAGACCGAAGGGCCTGGCCTCATTCCCATGGGGTCCATTCTCTGGGCCACCCCTCTGTGTCACACCATCCTGTCTGGAGGCCTCGGCCCACCCAGATTCCCTACCTGTCCCTCTGGGGGATTCCTGCCACCCTTTCTCGTTTAGCCCTGAAGCTGCCAGCAGGACACAGGCAGCCCCAGGGAAGTCCAGCATGGCCCTGGTGCCCGGCTCTGCTTTCCCTCACCTGGCTGCTGAACCAGTCGCGGTAGGACTCGCAGTCGATCTCCATGACGATGTGATTCATCTGCGTGACCCACACAAACCAGTGGCTCTCCAGGAATCTGCAAGAGAGCACAGTTCAGCACTGGGGCCTCTGAGGCCCCCGCAGCCCCAGCCACCCTCCCAACCACCCCAGGTCAGCCCCTGCCGAGGTGCCAGGACATGGGGACATCTGGGCCTCTCCTCACAGGGCTCACATCGAAGCCCATCAATGCCAGTGCTCGCGAGGGCCCAGGGCCAAGCAGCAAAGCTCAGGTACCTGATGAAGTTGAGGAAGACGAGTGCTCCCAGGACGCCATAGAAAGGGATGTAGGTGATGAAGAAACGGGTGTAGTAGCTGATGGCCCAGGCCAGGTCCTGTGGGAAAGACAAGATTAGGTGTGGCCTGCCCCACCCGCCCTAGCACGGCCCCCGATGTGCACACACCTCAGCTCGCTGCTGGACAAATGCATCCACAAGAAACCCCAACAGGCCTCTAGGAAGTCGGGCAGCAGCTGCCCATTTGCTTGGGGCTTGCATGGCCGCCTTTGTTTCTAGGGAAATGAGTCTTAGCAGCAGGAGGCAGATTACACTCTGCTATTCCAGAGAAACGGGGAGGGGTAACAGTGGGTGGCCCCGGGCAGGGGCAGCCCTTGCATGGGGCCAGGGGGTTTTGAAGGTGCTCCCTACACTGGGCCAGGTCCCCACCTGCCCTCCTGCCCCCCAACACCTGGACACCTGCCAGCCTCTCACTTCAGCAAGACGGCCGGGGAGCAAAGGCCAGCAGGCACCGCTGTCCCCACCACGGGGCCCTGCGGCAGCCTCAAGCACTACTGGCCTCTCCCCATGCCCCTTTCTCCTCTGTGCCCCTCACTGGGGTGGTGACAGGGACTGGCCTTGGACGTCTTCTCTCCCGTCCTGGGTGGGTGCCGCTGCTCCGCCCTCCACTATCCATCCCTCTCCTCTTCCTCTCTGTCACCCAAGTCCCTGTGTCAGCTGGACCATGGCAGCAGCCTCCCACTGGTCTCCTGCTTGTCCTCATGGCCCATGGCAGCCGGAGTGACCATCCCTCCAAGCAGACCCCATCTCTCCCCTCCTAAAGTCCCCACCCCATCCAGAGTCGCCCATGGAGCCTGTAGGGCTGGGAACTTCTCCCTCCTCGGCCACCTGACCCAGCTCACTCCCACCCCAGGGTCTTTTCATGGCCTGTGTCCCTGGCAAGGAATGTTCATCCCTGCTGTGTTATATGCACATGCCACATGCCACAGGCTCAGCACAGGAGTTGGGGTGGGGCGAGGCGAGGCAGAGGAGGCAGGCCAAGGGTACTGCCCTCTCGCTTCAAATGACAGAAGGACACGGTCACATTTGGGTCTTAAGAGATTCCCAACAGCTGGAGATAGAGAAATTAGGAGGGTCTTCTGGTGGCTCAGACATGAAACGATGGAGGCCTAAACCAGGACCCACAGCGCTGACGAGGGAACTGTAGATTCCAGGACTGTCTAGGAGGCAGAGGGGCTGCATCCGGTCGCTACTCGGCTGGGAGGAATCTAGGCTGGTCCTGGTGACCAGGGGTTGGGTGCCGGTGGCTGCATGGGGAAGGAGGAGGGGACCGGCAGTAGCCAAGGGAAAGACCTCAAGATCCAACAAGGTGGCCTTTAAGGGGGCGGGGGAGGCAGATCTGTGCGGTTCCGCTTCTACTTTCCCGCACGTTCGTTTTGTTCTCTGTGTGCAGCGCAGTAGCGTGCGTGCGAATCTACATGCCACACACAGGTACAGAAATGGGATGGGGGCACGCGTGCGGATTTACTTTTGTGTGAAGAGGACAGGTGTGCATGGGACCACTAGTTTCAGGGGCAGGGGCTGAAGGAGATGCCGGAAGCCGCCAGAGCAGGAGCAGCTGTGGGGCAGGAGCCCTCCGAGGCGGGACCTGGAAGCGGACAGGAAGGACTGCACGAGGGAGCGGTCAGTGCTGTCAGACACAGACAAACTCCAGGAGGGCGAAGCCCCAGGGAACTTCGCCAGAGCAGTGAAAACCTCCCTGCGGAAGCCTGCAAAGCTCTTAGGGCTTATCACCCTCTTTCCTCAGACCGGGGGTCCCCAGACTCCATACTCTTGGCATCTGGGGCCAGATGCTTCATCGTGGGGGGCTGTCCTGGGCATGGCCCCACCCTGCCTGGGTGCCCACTAGATGCCAGTAGCATCCTCCCGCCCCCAAGTTGTGACAATCAAACATGTCTCCAGATATTGCCAAATGGCCGACAGAACTGCCCCATTGACAACCACTGCCCCGGGTCACAGCTGCACCCAGGCCCTGCAAGTCCCAAGGGCTCATCAGGGTTCCCTGGCTTTTAGGAACACAGCGTGATTTCCTATTTAATGCTTTGTTCCTTAGGGAACAAGCACAGTTAAAAGAAAAGATTATATATTTATATCAAGGGTCATCTGCCACAAAAGCTGATTAAAACGCCCCAGCAGTGTCCCCTGACCAGCACAGCATGGCTCGGGTTCCTTTCTAGCCGCGACTCTCGTGGTGGCCCAGGTGAGCCCCAGGGGAATGGCAGTCTCGGCAGGGGAGGAGATCTGGCTGAGCTGATCCAGAAACTTTGGGTGGGTCTCTCTGTCCCTCCACCCTCACCTGCCCAGTCAGTAAAACAGGGTTAGCGACGCAATGTGGGCGCAGTGCCGCACTGTTCCGGAACACGGTAAATGCTGATGCCACGCTCGTTTTGAGAAAATATGTCCTAGAAGTGAGCACGTACAGGCTCTCCCAGGACAGGCTGGCAGAGGCTTCCAGGGTCGCACCCCTTCCCCAACACCCCCACTGCGCCCCCAGCCCCAGCCTTGGCCCTCTCAGCAGAATCACCAGACATGTTATTTTTGCCCTGTAATTTCAGCGAGAGGATGTGAGACAAAGGACTCTGAAGCCCTTAAAGTGCTCTATGAGTACGAGGTGCCGTTATTTGAAAAAGAGAGTGGTGGCTGGGGTGTGGGGGAGAGTACAGCACTTGGCGTCAAGCGGCCACCCCACCCCGCGGTGCCACTTTGGGCAAGGCTCAAACTTTCAGAGTCTCAATACAGAAACCCCAGGGCTGGCCTCGTGGCCCACAGTGGCCAGCCCCTGCCGGGCCAGGCCCCCTTCTCTCTCTGGAAGCAAAGTCAGAGGACTTCTCTGAGCCTGCTGTTTTGAGATGAACCGTGTCCCCCGCAAAATTCATATGTTGGAATTCTAACCCCCACAATCTCAGAAAGTGACCTTATTTGGAAATAGGGTGACTGCAGATGGAGCTAGTGAGGATGAGAGCATCGCGCTGGGCCCTGAAGCAGTGTGACTGATATCCCCATAAAGAAAGGGAAATTTGGACACAGACACAGATACACATCGGGGAAAGGCACCTGCCAGCCGCGGAGAGGCCTGGAGCAGAGCCTGCCCTCAGTGCTCACCGAGGAGCTCTGCCAACACCTTGTTTCCAATTCTGCTGCTTAAGCCGCTCAGCTGGGGCGCTTTGTTACGCAGTCTTAGCAAACTGACATGCCTGTCTCCTCTGCCAACGCCCAGCTGCTCCCCATCTCCAACCAGAGTGTGGGGTGGCCCGGTTCACAGGGTCTCAGGGACTCCAGGGAGCACGGAGGGCAGAGGCTGGGGCAGAGCCCCTGGCCACGCTGCCTCTAGGGACCTGTCAGGGGTTGTGCATAGGCAGTGGCTGCCTCGGTGGATGCCCCTGTGTTGGGGGCGTGTGTGGGCGTGGAGATCTTTAGGACTGGCTGCTGGTGGCCCCAGAGGGAGTCCCTTCCTGAGAGTGACAAGGCAGCTACTCAGGGGAGATGCCTGGGACCCCTCAGGCCCCTCTGAGGCACCCGGGGACACAGTGCAGAACCCCGGGGTTCACTTGCCCCAGCCACCCCACCCCACCGCCCGCCCCTGAGCCAGCTCTGCCCAGACTTACCACCCAGTCCTTGCGCACGATCATGGTCATGATGATCTGGTACTGGAAGTACATGGGGATGAGCAGCGGGGGCCCGACTGCGGGAGAGAGAGCAGGTGCTCAGGGGCCAGCCGCCTGGCCCGTCTGAGCTGCAAGGTCAGGACGAGCTGGCCCGAGCCCCAGATGCAGGGCCAGCTCAGCAGCCAGGGGCCAAAGGCCCGAGTCCCCTGAGGACGGTGCACAGACAGCCCAGGAATTGCTGGGTGCGTGACCCTGGACTCTCCCAGCTGTGTCCCCGCCTGGCCTGTAGCGCAGGAGCCACGGGATGGCTACTGTGACCCCTCCTTTGGACCAGTTTAGTGTCACTTTCTGGGTCTGACAAAGGCGTCAGGCGGGAGGGGGACACGCCACTCTGAGGGGACAGTACAGTCGAAGGGGTCCAGGGACGACACACTCACTCAGGAAGAAGTACTCGTGCTGGTGGTTGTAAGGCAGGTATTTCAGCTTCTTCTTGCCGTACTGAGGAGAGAGGAGCTAGCGTGAGCACCCAGCAGCCCCCGGGCCTCCCGCGCCCGCCCTCCACCTCTGCAGCCGCCGCTCCTTCTCCTGCTCAGGGAGGCCTCCGCGCCTCTCCTGCCCATCTGCACCCTGAGCCCAGCAAGGCCGGGGCCTCTCTGGCTCTCCCGCGCCCGGCTAGCAGCCACAGGCCTTCCTCAGCCCTAGCTGAGCATGCGCGCCCAAGTGGTGTCAATCCTCAGCAAGCCTCAGGCCAGCACTTCTGAGGCTGAGGCTCTGAGTGAAGTCACTGCCCAAGACCATGGAAAGTGGCCCGGCTGAGTTCTGAACCCACAGATCTGACTCAGAGCCCACGTGACAGGCACTAAAGAAATGTTCGTTGAGTGAATGCACAATGGAACAGCTCACAGGGGGGCACAGGCACCCAGAGGGAGCTCCTAGTTCACCATGGGGAGCTCCCAGAGCCCACAGCAGCTGGGAGAACCCAGCTAAGGACCCTGGCATTGTTAGCAGTCAGCATTCTGGGAGCATCCACCTGCCTGGAGCCTCCCCGAAATTCCAAAGGCTCATCGCTGCTCCCCAGGCAGACCCTTACACTTGAGGACGCCGGCATGGACTCCGCTGGCCACACCTGGCCACCAGAGGTTCCCACCTAGGGCACTGGATCCCCCCTGTCGAGCCTGCACCCTGGGCAGCCTGGTGCCCAGAGGCCCCGACTGAGGAGGGCCAGGCGGGGGCCTGGACATCCTCACTGTCCCAAGCTGCTCAGGCCACTCGGCGTGGGAGCCACAGCCCTAGGGGATCTCTGGAGCCCCTTAGCTCCACGGTCCAGCCCGTAGGGACCAGCCCACCCTGCTCCTCCAGGACTGAGGCCAAAAGATGCCGCTCACTGAGTGGCACGTGCTCATCTTGCTTGCAGTGCGGGGCCCGTGTGGGATCCCAGGCTTGGAGCCAACAGCTGAGTCTGATTGACGCTGCCACTCACAGCGCTGAGACCCTGCACTCGAGAGGAGCCTTGGCTGGGGAGCCTTGGCTGGCCTCCAGATCACTGGCTGGTAAGAGAGGCCATTGCGAACAGGGGCACAGATGCCAGTGCTGCCCCAGGACGCTGCCCCCGTGCCCCACCCCCATCCGAAGGCCAGAGCTGCTCCCTCTGATGGCATTGAGTCCCACTCATGGCAGTCAGGAGATCAAAGCAAGTTACAGATGGGAGAAACCTTGGATGGCATCTAGTCCAACGCCCCCGTTGTCCAGATGAGAACACAGATAGGGAAGTGATTGTCAAATCACAGGGATGGACCCAGTATTTCTGGAAGCCAGAAAAAAACAAAACAAAAAAAAACCACAAAAAATCACAGGGAGAGCCTATGGACTCTCCAAAGGCAGAGGCCAAGAGTGAGAACAAAGTCCAGCCTGGCCCCAGGACTTGCATCTTGGCCCCAGTGGCCATGGTCATGGCGCACCCAGCTGAAGGACCACCAGAAACAATCCCTTTGTTCTGTGTGGCCTCCTGAGCCCGGGCATTCCCAGAAAGTCTGACTGTCTGCACGCAGACCGTCATTAAGGCCAGGGTTGCGGCCGGCCTGGGAGAGGTCAGAGCCAGGGAGGCCTCTGAGGGAGCCTTTGATGAGTCCCCAGTGGATGGAGGGGACAGAGGGGCCACACTGGGGAAGGTGCCCCCTGAGGTGGACAGTCTGGGGGCCTGCAGGGGCCCAGGGTTCCGGGGAGCCCAGCGTCTGGCCGGGGCCTTCCCCACCGCATCTCTGCCACCCTCTGGGGCTGCTCCGGCTCTGCACAGGGTGTGAGCACCAAGGGCAGACCAGGCAGGTCGGCAGGGGCCAGAGGGTCCCCCTCGAGGGACTGCGGACTGGCCATACTGCTGTGGGGGCAGGGAGAGGACCTGGGGAGGTCGTTTCATGCGGCATTTGCACAGTGAGCACACTGTTCTCACTGATTATGGTGGCCTTTGCGGGGACGACAGAGACAACATCTCCCCAGCTGTCCCCAGCTGGTAAGCACTACTGGCTCTAATGTGTGCCCCAAACTGACCCATGGGACCCATGAGGTCCCTGCCCACCAGGCAGCAGCAGGCCTCACAATCAGCTTCTGAGGGTCCCCAGCTTTGAGGAGGCAAATTGTTCTTTGAGCAAATTGCTTCTCCCCCCGAGCTTTGGGTTCCTTGCTGCAAAGTGGAGGTACAATAGGTACCTCACAGGGCTGTTGCGGGACCAGCGGATGAAGTGGACATAATATAAGCACTGAAGTGTTAGTCACATGTGTGTGTGTGTGCGTGTGTGCATGTGTGTGGCGACACATTGACGTACCACTGTACGTCTGCTCCCACCTCGATGGCCTCAGACAGGGCAGCTGCTGGGGTCTGCCAGGGCCCGGCTGACCTCAGCACTCCCCTCCGAAACCCGGAAAGTATGACTGTGGGTTTGGAGACGTCAAGCCCTGCCCTGTGGCTAACTCTCTGCTCTTATTTTTCACACGCTCAGTTCTGTGCCAACAACACGCCACAGGAGCTGGGGAGGGACGGGGAGAGGTATTTCAGAAGGCACTAAGCTAGGACAGTGAGCGCCTCGCTTCCTAACTCATCAGAAAGCTGGAGCTACCTAACAAACACGTTTCCCAAGAGCCTGCCAGGCGGAGGCCCTGGGCAGGGTCCCCAGGACTCGGGAGCCAGACGGTCTGGGTTTGGATGCTGGTGCTGCCTTCTTCTAGCCGTCGTCTTGAGCGAGCCCTTTCATCTCTCTTGGCCTTAGCTGTCCCATCGGTGGTAGTTCCTGCCTCCCGGGTTTGGCAAGGACTGAGTGACGCTGCACACGCACGGTGCTCACCGCAGTGCCGGGCCGCAGACTCACTCAGCGAGAGGCAGGTTTCTTCCCAGCTGGGGCCGCAGCCTGTACCCCTCCCCTCCTCCAGTGGAGCCCCTCACTCACAGGGTAAGCCTGGCAGGCAGGGCCATCGGAGGGGAGAGGCAGGGGAGACAAACATTACTTTCACCAGGTGGGCTGCAGGCAAGGGTGTAGGTGGCTTGGTGTGGCTGGACCCCAGAAGGAGACGGTGGCACACACAAGGCTGGCCTTGAACAGGGACAGCGTGTTCCCAAGCCGAGGCTGATAGCCGGGGCTGCGGGCCAGGGGCAGAGGGAGGGAGTTATGCCCAGCCCTGGTGGCTGGACTGACCCTCTTCTCCACGGACCTCAAGGCCAGGCTCAGATGAGGGCCTGGCGGGGTGCCAGGGCCTTGTGGAGGGGACTTTTCAGCTTTGGAACAAAATATCTGAGGAATGACAACGGCCTTTCTTGTCTGCCCAGGGCTGGGGGAAGGGGAGCTGGCGCAAAGCCCAGTCTCTGCCTCTGAGAACCTGCACACTCACACTGAGAGGGATGAGCAGCTCGGCCTCAGCAGCATGGCAGAACGGCAAGGTCCCCGGGGGGAGGGCACGGGTGTTCTGGCGGGGAATGGTCGCTTTGGCCTGTTCATGAAGGTCCGCCTGAAGCGGGAAGCCTGGGGGGTCCACTGCAAACAGGCAGAGGCTGGGACAGCTGCCCAGATGGGAGGAGGAGGAGGATCCTGGGCAGGGAGGCGGAGACACTCACGGCTTTCGAGGGCCCATTTACGGTGCTGCAGGGAGCCACTTCCCTGTTCCCCTCAATAATGTGGCAGAAAAAGAGGACGAACAAGACAAGACTGCCGGCGATATCGCTGCTATCTAACTCAGCTCTGAACGTTCCAGTCCATGTAATAAAACCCAAAGAGAAATAACAGAGGGGAGCTATTAGAAAGAGTCTAAATTTTCATTATTTCAAGGATAGTTTCATGTACCCAGGAAACTCAAGAATCAACCAAAAACCAACTAAAATCTTGCAGAGACATTGGTTGGACATAGGTACCTGGCCCCATATCGAGTGCTTTCCCCAATGCTGGAGAAACCCCAAGCCCCAACCATGGTGACAAAAATATAAAACATATAAGGGTTAAATTTAAAAAGAAACATCCACGAGACTATAAAGAAACATATAAAACCTCATCAAGAGAAAGAAAAGCAACGCCATGGCACTCTAGCCCGGGCAACAGAGTGAGACTCTGTCTCAAAAAAAAAAAAAAAAAAAGAGAAAGAAAAGCAAACTTGAGTGATGGGAACAGATGCCTGTTCCTCGGTGGGAAGGCCGAATGCAACGATGGAAAGTCTTTTGAGAAGGGGAGAGTCACCCCACTACACATTTACAATGAGTGACGTGCCAAGGACGGATGACTGGGACTCCTGAGTCACCCAGACGGTGGCCTGGGAGAGGACAGACAGCCCAGCCCAGCCCAGACACAGGCTCGGGAGAGCTCACTGCAGCGTATGGAGGGGAGATGCGATGCCCAGGGGTGCTGGGAAAACCGGCTGACTCTGGAGAAATATGAGGACAGAAAATCATCTCACCAAAAAAATCCCGCTGGGCAAAATTACATATTTGGAAGCAAAACCATAAAGAGCTAAAAATAGCACATATAAAGGAAATGAATCTCCAGGGGGTGAAGTGAATACCTTTTGCTACATAAAACAAAACAAAAAAAAATCCTCCTGCATGTCACGAACAAGACCAAAAGGCTCACTAACTAGGAAAAAGGGCTTTCCTACTGGCCCAGCTGTTTACAGTTCCGGGTGCGGGGCAGCCCCCTGGAGCCTCCTGGCCGGGCTGCGTTGTTCTGTGCCCAGAGATAAGAGCCCTGGCAGGTGTCCTTGCTCTGGAGGCCGGGATGGTGGTTCGAGACTCTGAAGCCTGGCTGCCCCGAGCCAGGTGGGTGGCCCTGACATGTGACAAGTGCCGTCAGACCCACTGTCACCTCAGTCGAGAAACCAGCGTTCCTTCCAGGGCAGCATGGTCCTGTGGGCCCCAGGGCACAGTTCCACCAGGAACCCAGGAAACTGGCCCTGTGCCCCCGTGAGCGTGTGACACAATGTCTCTACAGAACACTGTAGCGCTGGCCTTGGACTTCCAAACACTGTTGGCAACTGGACGACCAGATCTCCAGAGCCTCCCGCCTCATCCCCTGCCCTGAAGCTGGCATCTGAGCAATGTCGGGGGCGAGCCCTGGAGTCCTGCCTTCCTATAAACTGGAACCAGATTTCCCTCTGCCCTGGGCAGAAACCAGCCAGGGAACGCTCTCCCCCAGCCTTTGGGAGGGAGGGAGGCATCCAGCACTCTGACAAGGACGTGTGTCCAGTATTTACAGGAGGCCTTTCCATATGTATTGCAGCTGAACAGTTCAGGGTGCCTGGGAAAGGTTTCCCATGTGACATCAGATGCGGATGTGCCTGGCCGAGGGTCGACTCTGCAGGATTCCTCACCTGCTCCCAGCTCAGGCCAAACACTTCCTAGGTCAACACCATCCCCTTCGTCATACCTCGATGGGCTGCCACTTGCCCAGGACAAACACGTGCAGCATTTTCACATCTGGATCCTTGTGGAAGATGTTCGGCTTGGCATGGTGTTGGAAGTGGCGATGGTTCCACCAGTTGGCGGAGGCACCCTGCGGGGGGAGAAGGGTTGGGCTGAGCAATGCCATACAATGGTTTGCCTGCGATGAGACCCATTCAGGACCACTTCCTAGCACCTCCAACACTCAGGGGCAGTACCTTGGGCCCAGCGAAAGTCAGAGCACAGCCCCGCCACTACCGAGCCCAGAGTGCTGGCCATCCCCGAATGGAGTCAAATCACTACACCCCTCCAGGCCTCAGTTTTCCCAATCACAAGACCGTGATGGTGGGTGAGGATGCTGGTGTGGGCATGGCGAGTGCTTCGGCAGGTGTGGGGGGCGGGGTCTGCCTCTCCACCAATACCAGGAACAGAGCCGTCCACACCCAATCGTCCATCACACGCCTCTGTGTGCCAGTGTTGTGTAAGGTGAAGGGGTTTCAGGGACAGTAAGTGGTCCCTACCATGTAACCCAGCTGATTTCTCTCCTGGGTGTACACCCAAGAGAAATGAAAACATGTCCACACAAAAACTTGTATAGGAGTGTCCATAGCAGCATTCTTCAAAATAACCCAAAAGTAGAAACAACCCAATGTCTATCAACAGATGGATGGATACATAAAAGACAGCATTTCCATGCAATGAAATATTGTTTGGCCACGCCATAAAACAGAATGAATTACTGACACATGCTACAACATGGATGGACCTTAAAACATTACGTTAAGTAAAAGAAGCCAGCCACAAAAGATCCCATGCTACACGATTCTGTTGACATGCAGTATCCAGAATAGGGACATCTATAGACTAGGAAAGATGACTGGCTGCCTAGGGCTGGGGCCAGGGTCGGGGTGGGGGACGAGGGGGTTGGGCTGTGATGGCTAAGAGGTGTGGGGTTTCTTTTGGGGGTGATGAAGATGCTCTAAAATTGATTGTGAAGATAGTTGCATAAATCCCTGCATTTGCACAAAGTAATTGATTCGTATACTTGAAATGGGCAAATTGTATGTGAATTATATCTCAATAAACTTTTTTTTAAAATAAAAAAGACCACAAGTGGTCCCTGTTCTTGGAGAGCTCAGACTTGCTGCTGCGTTGAGGGGTGAACACTGAGATTCCTGTCACACCTGAAGGCTATCAGGAGGGCTTAATAGACAGTTGCTAACATGAACCAGGAAGAGCTTCACTGGTTCTAAGAAATAAACTTATGATTCCACGAGACAAGAAGCATAACATGGTGTTTATCTGAGGCCACAGATTTCTGTCTTGTCAGCTCAAGCTTTAGACATTCTGCAGGTTCACGGCCCTCAGCAATGTCGCCTGGTGACACGTGGAAGAAAACAGACTTTTCTGACCCTTCAGCATCAGGACTGTGCCAGTGAACTCTGGCCAGGTCGATGCTGTAGCCATATACAGAGGCCATTTGCTAAACAAACATTTTACTTGGAAGATGCTTTTGGCACAAACACGGTCTCTGGACACTAAGCCAGGGGTGGGGACAGCCATGGGCAGCTGTGGCCTTTGCGGTGACCTCAGTCCCCCGGAAGCAGGCAGGCTTCAGAACACACCAGAGCGGAAAAAAAATCAGGGAGTGAGGGCTTCGAGGCTTGAGGAATCAGAAGACACACTGGCATTTGTAGCCGAAAGGCACAAAAATCCTGGGAAGAACCAAATGGAAGAGTCTGTGGTACAAAGAGACTGAGGGACGAGGCATGTCACAAGTAAGCGTGATGTTTAGAGTGTACCAGCCAAAAGATGTTTTTCGAATGAATAAATGCGGGAAAGAAAGACGGGCCATGAGCGAAGTCAGCGAGATGAGGCAGTCCTGGCCCTCCCTGGACGCGGGATGAGATGTAATGAAACATTTTTTGTCCCTGCTATTCCTCTGCTATGATTCTCTTCCATACTTCTTTGCTAGACAAAGCCCTCCTTATCCTCCAGAATGCCCTCCTCCTGGGCACCATAAAGCCCTCCCTGTTCCGCAACAATGCCCAGCCCCTAGCGCCCCCAGAATGGGGTGAGCCAGCTGCTGCGTGTGGCCCTAGGGACAGGCGAAGTGGTGAACCCAGAGACAAAGCCCTCGTCCCCAGGGCGCTGCCAGGGCAGGTCCGCCTCATCACACCACACTGAGATGTGTCCACAGAGCTGGAGAAGGTGGCCAGGCAGAGTGACAGGTGCTTTCCTGACAGAGGGACGGGACTAGGTGAAGGCCCTGGGAGGGGAAGGAGGAGTGTAGAATGTTCCAGAAGCCAAAGAAAAGCTCCCTGGTAGGACCTTGACCAGCAGCAGTGCTGGGTGGTGCCATATCAGAGCCCGAGACAAAAGGAGAAATGTGCATTCCTGGCTTTAACGGAAGCAAACTCATCGAAAAAAATCATTTTCTTTTTAAAAAATATTTATTTATTTATTTATTTTGAGACAGAGTCTGGCTCTGTTGCCCGGGCTAGAGTGCCGTGGCGTCATCATAGCTCACAGCAACCTCAAACTCCTGGGCTCAAGTGACCCTCCTGCCTCAGCCTCCCGAGTAGCTGGGACTACAGGCATGTGCCACCATGCCCGGCTAATTTTTTCTATATATACATACTTTTTTTAGTTGTCCAGATCATTTCTTTCCATTTTGTAGTAGAGACAAGGTCTCACTCTTGCTCAGGCTGGTCTTGAACTCCTGAGCTCAAGCGAACCTCCCTCCTTGGCTTCCCAGAGTGGTAGGATTATAGGCCCGGCTGAAAAATCATTTTTAAAATCGCCTTTTTGGCAGATCTCGTTTTCAGTTGAGAGAACTGCCGAGTTTGATGATTTCTGTCAACCAAGTGATGAGCTTAAATAATTTTTAATTACCTTAAACTGAAGTAAAAAGTATAATAAATTCTCTTTTGGTATAAATAGAACATTTAAACCGAGAATGTTGTGACTTTTTCGACTTCTCAAATTTTAAACATTTTTTACCTACTTTAATGCTTTGGGGGAAGAAAAACCCAAATCAACCATTGAAAAATTGACACACCAACATTTATAGAGGGGTGTGTGTTTTTCCATTTGCCTCAGTTCAGCCCTGACCTTTATTTAAAATTTTGATATTTGGTTCATTGAGGATTTTTTTTGCATTAATTTTGATTTTTAAAAACATATTGCAATTATGTAGATTTATGTTAAAAAATATAAAAAATGAACAAAGAATACTGCATTAAAGCACTGTTTATCTTGACTACTGAGTTGCTGTGGTGCCCCTTATATTGGGCACCCTGGGTGGGGGCCTCACTTGCCCCACCCTAACCCCAGCCCTGGCGGCCTGAAATGAGCTGCAGAGAGGCTGGTGGATTGCCACCTCCAGAAGCAGCGTCTCTATGGCACCGGCCCCGAAGTTTGCATTTTATCCCAAGTATAATGCTGAACAATGAAAGGGTTTTAAGCTCAGACCTGTCTTTGCAAAAGGCTACCCTCTGGAAGAAATGTCCACCGGATGTGACATGGGCTTAAGGCAAAGGGAAGGTCAGGGTGTGGAGAACTCATGTGAAATCCCACAGCAGTGACAGCAGTGCAGGCGGACAGTAAGAAGCGGGTCCCAGTGCCCCAAAGCCCTGGGCAACCGGCTCACTGGCCTCACCCACTTGTGCTAGAACATCCAAGTTGGCAAGGCCCCTGAGGACCTCCCTGCAGCCAGCCCCTTTTCTCCCAGCAAGGGGACCAGAGGCACAGATGAGTCTAAAAGGCTTGCCTGCTTTGGCTGTGTGCCCGCCCAGCGCCAGAGCTGGATTTCAGGCAAGCTGTGACCTCCTCACTCTGGGGCACCCGAGTCATCGCGGGGCCATGCCACTGGCCTGGCTCTGTGACCCAGCACCAAGGACACAGCCAGCAGGGCTGGTGAGCCATGTGTGGAGCCCATGTGCCCAAGTCCAAGGACCCCATTTGCTGTCATCCTCATTCTTCATAGAGGCCACTCCTTTGTCCTGCCTCATCCTCCACCGGACACAAGAGCTGTGCTCCAGGGCTCTTCAAGGACTGAGGGTCATCGGGCAGGAAAGGCCTCCTGGCCCCTGCCCAGAGTCTGGAAACGGGACACAGCTCATCTTTGTTAAGCGTGGTGGGGGAGGAGGTTGAGGAGGCTTTATCCGAAAGACAAGGGTATAAAATGAAACAAAGCACTCTACTATGTGCACCCTCTCCCTTCACCCCTGAGATTCTGGAAAGAGACCAGGTTCTCAGGCCACTTCAGGCTCAGGGCCAGGCCAACCGCTTGCTGCAGAGCGGGTGACCAGCTCAGTGGCGATTCCCCCCCATCCCGAACTGCAGCCGGCAAGCCAAGGGCCCAGCGTGGCCTGGGTCGCAGAAGGGCTAAGCACAACCCCGGGTGGGGAGGGTGAAGTCCTTAGTCCCCAGCCTTTCTTGGGAACCAGCTAGATCCCACTGGGGCAGGCCGGGGTGGGGATGGTCTGATTCAGAGAGAAAACTGGCAAGGACATATTTTCAAAACCGAGGTGAAGTCCTTAGTCCCCAGCCTTTCTTGGGAACTAGCTAGATCCCACTGGGGCAGGCCGGGGTGGGGATGGTCTGATTCAGAGAGAAAACTGGCAAGGACATATTTTCAAAACCGAGGAGATGACGCCTCTCAGGTCGGCCCCAAACCATTGGTGACTCAAGCTCAGATTTTCACAGACTTGCCGGGTGTCTGTGGGTCTGTCTCATGAGCTAGGGCAGGGGAGGGTAGAACTGCCTGACCACGTACGTTTTAAACAACTTTTGTCCTTTGGCTCAGCTGACCGTCACATAGTCTGATGTCCCTTATCAAAGGCCTTGTATGATGACATCTTCTACTTTCCATACCCCACATATTTCCAAAGAGTATTTGAGATGGCTGAAGACAAAGGACTCACATGTAACAGAACGGTTAAAATAAGGCTAAAAGCATATTAGCACATGTGGAAGGGGAATGAGTATACCAAGAATGCAGACTAAGGAGAGTTGCCATTTCAAATGTTACTTTGTACTTCCTGGAAAAAAGGGACCAGAGGGAAAAAAGGAGGAACACGCTGTAACGATGAGCTCACGTCCCAGTGAAAGGAGGCGTA
This sequence comes from Indri indri, assembly GCA_004363605.1. Lineage (NCBI taxonomy): Eukaryota > Metazoa > Chordata > Mammalia > Primates > Indriidae > Indri > Indri indri. Next base: position 46,487 of record RJWJ010000990.1, on the reverse strand, counting down.
GTCCATCCGGATACTGCAGCTTTACTGGCCAGGACTGAAAGGAATTTGTTAGATAAGTCCTTAGCTAAAGAGCTCCAAACAATACAATCAACTGTGCCTGTCTTCGTAATTAGACGCTGTGGTTTTGTGGGTCTGACCTGGTATGGAGACGGGCCCAGGAGGTCCGAGGAATGGAGCATCAGCATGTCCCGCAGCACAGCCCATGCCACTAGAAGGCCCAGCTCCCGGGCAGACCCGCCTTGTCACCCTGGAGCCTTGGAGCACTGAGCAGAAAGGAGTCCCGGCCTCAGAGTGAAGTGCGATAGCACTGTACCAACCGCCAACCAACGGGACAACAGGACAACGGGACGGACGCCCAGGGCTGCCAACGTTTACCTTTAAGTGGCCAATGACGAACTTGTGGACAATGTGGTTCCACCTGGACTTCTTGTAGACAGAAAGGTGGCCATAGTCGTGTTGCAGCCATCCAGCTTGGGCCTGGGGAGAAGGAGTCACAGATGCCGTCGCAGCATCAGGAGACAGGCACCAGGAGGCCTCTGTGAACTGGGGCGGGTGGGGGTGTCATGCCTCACCTGAGAGGTAGCAAGGACAAAGGCCGTGACGAGGGTAGGAATCCAACCATTGCCAAAGTAAAAGATGGTGAACCATGCGATGCTCTCCATGGCGATGATGTGGGCCACGAGGAGGAGGAAGAACAGGTGGTTGGGCTTGAACAGGTTCATGTCCTCGGCAGTCTTCCTCAGGGCCCGGAAGTCCTCGGTGATCTCAGACTGTTGAGTAAGAGCACCGGGAAGGACATTGGCCACGCAGCCACTCTGGAGGAGACAGCCAGCTTGGGCCATCTTCTCAACACCCACTGCACACCCCGGAGAAGCTGTGGCAAGAGGGGACCAACCCACAAGCCTCGACCCTGTAGGAGCCCACCCACTGCACACGACAACGACGGCCGTTACCACTGCCTGGCACAGCCCTGGGGCCCGTGCATTTGTCCACAGCTAGTTAGGTGGCAGAGAAAGGATTCGACTCAAAAGCTTGCATTTTATACACCCACGTTCGTAGCAGCATTATTCACAATAACCAAAAGGTGGAAACAACCCGATTGTGTCTTGATGGATGGATGGACAAAATGTGGTCCATACATACAATGGAATAGTATTCAGCCTTAGAACAGGAAGGGACTTCTGACCCATGTTACAACATGGATGAATCCTGAGGACATTATGGTATGTAAAATAAGCTAGACACAAAAAGATAAATACTGTATAATCCCACTTATATGAGTCTCTAGAGTACTCAAATTCACAGGGACAGGAAGTAAAGCAGTGGTTGTCAGAGTTCACTTATGGGGACAGTTTCAGCTTGGGCAGATGATATCTTTCAGGAGATGGATGGCCATGATGGTTGCACAACAGTGTGAATATACTTAATGCCACTGAACTGTACACTTAAATATGATTAAAATGGTAAATTTTATGTTATGTATATGTATATTTTACCACACCTTGTATATTTTCCACCACCTGACACTGTGCCACTTGTTCTGGGCATTCTGTTGGGTCTTGAGGGGTTTGGGGTGGGAGTGACACCAACCGGGGTCAGAGTCCCTGTCCAGGAGAGCTGGGGAAGGCAGGAGGGGGTGGGGTGAAGCCAGGCACGTGGCGCTGGGGAAGCAGGGGCGGAGTGAAGGGAGCACGATGGCTCTGGGAACAGATGGCATCGCTGGGAGAAAGGAGGACGCTGGAACAGGAGCAGACTCGGGGCCAGAGAGGCAGGGGAGGAAAGTGGAGATAGGAGGCTACAGGTACCCCCAGGACATGACCGAGGTGCTTCCGAGGGCGGTTTTGGCAGCCTGTGGGTGGAGGAAGCCGGATTTGGGAGCCTGGGTACCATGTGGTGCAGACTCTCAAGAGCAGGAAGGGGGGCCTGGATGGCAGTGGGGGGGACAAGGCGGGGGGAGAGGGTGGGGGACGCAGCGGGAGGGAGGACTGAGAACCTCGTGAGACAGAGGCAGGAGACAAGCGTGGGTCAGCGTGGGCAGGGGGAAGGCAAGGAGGCAAAGGCAAGAAGAGGGCAGAGGCACGGTGGGGAATGGGGACTGGCCACTGGAGGACACGCGGGACGGCCTGCATCTCATTGGGAAGGCCAGATGCAGTGGCAGAGTCCAGCCCGCAAAGACCCTGTGCCCAGCCTGGGTCTGCTGGGGCTCCTGCCAAGGCCGGCAGCAAGAGCGGGAAGGGCTCGCTGGGGAAAGGGTCTCATTTCCCCAGGGAATGTCTCATCCTGGGCAGCAGGGAGAGGCGGCCAGCTCAGAAGGAGCCACGGGGGCCCCGGAGCAGATTGAGTAAATGGACCCAGTCTCCTCGCTGGCACGCAGGCCCCACATGGGCTCCAGGGCCCTGCCTGTCGGTGACGGGGAAACGGGACTTCCATGGTGCCAGCCTCAGCCCTCAGGTCACGGTGGGCCTGGTGCAGACCTACACACTCTGCCCAGAGCGAGGCTGGGCCAGACGGGCCTGGGGAAGGAACAGGGCTGAGGACCAGGGAGAACCAGGCTTCTGGGGAAGGTCAACGTGGGCAGGGGAAGGCAGGGATGAAGGGGAGAGTGGAGGAGACCAGTGACGGGGAGTATTAGAGACCCCCTGAAGCATGCTGTACTCTGCTCTGTTGCTTACATGGGATCTGGAACACACACTACTTCATTGTTCAACAAAACAGCCCCAGGAGGCCTCGGGTGCTGTTACTTTTCCATATTTCTGTCCTTGAAGCCCAGCACCCAGGAGGGTGTCTGGCCCATAGCAGAGATGAAGAAACAGGGACATAATGGTCATTCCTTCTCAAAGAGATGCTCCCAGACCACACAGCCTGAAGCAGCCACACTTGTCATTATCTGCTTAGTGTTTCTGCACTGTCTTTCTCCTAGATTGTCATGTACAGGACCAGCATCTGGCACCTTTCTGGAAAGAAGGGAAGGAGGAGGAAAATGAATGCAGCCAGGAGAAAGGGGGTGTCACTAGCTGTCGCCAAGCCAAGGCTCTGAGGTCCTCCCTGACCACAGGGGATCAGCAGTGGCTCCTGCTGGACAAAGGCGCTGCTGCCCCAGCCCTGGCCACTCTGGTCCTGGGGCAAGGGGACCCTCTTGCCCACCCTCACCCAGGTTGCAGGCCCTACTCACGTTCTTGCCGCGGTCTTGGCTGGGCTCCTCCGGGGCCAGCTCACCAATCAGCAGGGGCTTCAAGAACTTGCGCACAAAATCAAGGTCAGGGTGGAAGGCGTGGAAGGCATCCTGGGGAGCAGAGGGGAAGGTGGTGAGGCTTAGACCGGCCGTCTGTGTGCTCCTCGGTCGTCAGGGAGGACCAGCAGCAGCTCTGTGTCTACACTTGGACGCCAAACAGAACCTCGCATGATCCAGCCCCCTCTGCTGTCTCCAGCCTCATCCCCAGGACAGAGCTCTCAGTGCCTGGACTCCAACAGCAGGAGCTACCCTGGCATCTGTGCATATACACGGCATGCTGAGCCCGCCAAAGATTTGTGGATAGATTTGCAGGCTGCCTTTTGGCAAGTCAGGAAAAGGTGCCCCTTCAGGGAGGTGCATTGGGTGGGCACAGGGCTCAGGGAGGACTTGAGCCTCAGTTACACCAGAGCTGGGTGCCTTGTTCAGTGCACAAACTGCACCACCTACCACCTCTAGCCGGTTCCTCACCCACATATCCACGGTTATCAGTGAAAAGAACAAGACTGAATACTACGTCGGAAATGTGCTTGGGAGATCATATAAACAAAAAATAAATAAAAAATTAAAATGCAGAATTACATAAAGAGCATTCCTGAAAAAAGCCCAGGAGGGTCTAAACTATCATGTTATATGTGTTCAGGTGGTGGGATTGTGCCTGGCTTTCTGGTCATTACTCTCCAAACTCTCTCTCCCATTGCTATCACGTCATGCATTTTATTCTTTTTGTCCCCGATTATGAAAGAAAAATGTGCTTAGTTTTGGCAAAGTTAGAAAAGATACAGAGGAATAAAGAAGAAAACAAATGTCACCCAGAAAGTGGCACCACTGCTAACAGTGTAGCATTTCTCCTCCCAGTTGTCTTCTCTCTATGCCGCGCACGTCACACACACCGCCCCACGCCGCGTACACGTCTCTGCTAGAGCTGAGCTGGCGCCAGCAGCCCTGAATGGGGGCAGAAGCGTGTCCCAGCGGTAACCAGTGTTCACCCTGCATCGAGCCAAGCCTGGCGGCATTGCTAGGGTTGGGGAACACGTCCCATCGCACCATGAGAAGCAAGCCGAGAAATGAATGTAATGGGGAAAAAAACATGGGCTTGTGGGAGGATGGTCTAGATTAAAAGAGACTCGAAAGATACAAAAACTGCAGTGCTCTCACCGGAACGGCTCCCACTTAGGGGGGAGAAAAAGACAAACTACATAAGACTTTTTCAGGGTGGAATGAGAAAATACGGGTATGGACTGGATATTCGATCATATCTTTGAATTACTATTAATTTTCTTAAATGTGACAAAGGTATTGTGATTGTTAGAGCGTTACATTAAAGCATCTCCTCGTTCTTTGGAGATAATGCTGAAGAATTTAGGGATATAATAATACAACTTATTATATGAGAATTTAGGTCACATAATACAACTTATTTTCAAAAGAAAATTGCATATGCATAAAGAGGAAGAAAGCAAATGTGGCGAACTGTTAAGGTTAGTGCATCTTGGTTGAGGATACACAGGCGTTCATTTATTTATTTATTTTCCTAAACAGGTGGAGGAAGAATCACTTATTCTTTTGACATCTCTGGACATTTGGAAAATTTCAAAATTAAAGAAAATGAGGGGGAGAGGAAAGCGCTGACAAAGCATCAAAATCTCTTTGTCCCCACACCCGAGGATCTCCCAGGGGTATCTGCCAGTCTCCTATCGCGTCCTTAGTGCAGCCGCGGCATTGTCCCTTCGCCTGGTCTTTGTTCTATTTGTGTCTAGAACAGGCATACAAACCAGCACTTACTGCAGGAGAAAACTGGGCGTGCGGTTTTTTAAAAAGTGTCTGTGCCCCCTAGCTGAGCAGAAAGGGATGGTGTTAGAGGATCTGATCAAACATATCTTCAGAGGAAAGACAGGCTGTCCTGGGGCCCTGAGCAGGCAGTGAAGAGCCTGGGTTCCAGCGCTGAGCAGCTCCTCCCAGCCTGCAGGGCCCGTGGAACAGCATCTCTGTTCTCTGAAAATGCACTGGTCCCCACCCCAGCCTCAGCCGCCTCTGCAAAATGGCCCTGGGAAAGGCCCAGCAGGAACTGCCAAGTTAAGGCCCAGGGCTGGGCCTGCAAAAGCCCGTTCACTGGTCCTCCTCGAATCAGACCACGGCTCTTGGGAAATGAACAGGAAGTCTTCGGGAAGGCGGTTTCCTGAGGCACAGCTGCGGAGGCCGATAACTAAATGGTTCCTCTTTGAGTTTCAAGACAGAATTCAGCGGCTTGCGAGTCCATTCACCTCAGCTCCTATAGCCGCCCCCAGCCCCTGGGCAGGGGAACCCGGGGGAGCAGACAGACATCAGAGCCCTGCCTGGACCTTGGCTGCTGCACGGCCATTTCAGGGGGCTCTCGGGCAGTTCACCTCCCTGAGGCGGGGGAAGGGAAAGGCCACGTGCCAGGAGTGCTGTTTACATAACCTCCCTAAAGCCCCAAAGCCCTACTTTACAGACAGACTCTGGAGCGCAGGAAGTGAAGTGCTGGGCTCCAAGTGGCAGAGAGAGGATCAAATTCAGGTCCACCTGCCTCCAGGGACCCCTCTTTCCCACACCTCCTGCCATGTTAGAGGACCGAGCACTGTTGGATCGGCTCGTTGTCCTCAGTCGATCTGGCAGCTGTCCCAGCAGGCCTTGCATGAAGGGCCCTGAACACACCAAGCTCCTTTCCGCACCAGGGCCGGCTCCATTTGGGACTCAGTCTCAACGTCACCTCCGAGAGGCTTTTCCCAACCACCCGTCTGGAGTAGCCCTCTCCAACCCTAGGCTTCCTCTGGGACATTGCCGTTTTATCTTCTTCGTAGCAGTCATCAAGGTCACAGACCGCATAACATACTCGCTTCTCTGCAGCCCGTCTCCTCCACGGGAACGTGAGCCCGCGAGAGAAGGGCCACGCCTGTCTTGTTTGCTGCGATAAGCCCAGTGCCTGCCATGGGGCCCGACACGAGGGCTCACGGGGTGAGGAATGAAGCCAGGACCCCACGGCTCTGCACACTCTGATCCCAGCAGACTGTCCCACTCTGCAGTCATGTTCAGGCGCTTGTCCTCTTCCACTGTTTCACACAACTTGGCTTGCGCCTCTGGAACTCCAGAATCTCCGCCTTCTCCAGCACTCACACGTGAGCAGCCGGTATGGCTGCCATCTGAGGAGGTTATGTAGGCTGGCCACTGAGCCACTGGCACACATAAGCCATTACTCTTTACCAAATTCAGTGAGGCAAGTGCTGCCTTAGAGACGAGAAAAGAGGTGTAGGTTGGTGAAGCCACTTGCCCAGGGTCACACTGCAGGAAGCAGCTGAGCAGAGTTTGAGTCAGGTGTGCCTACCTGGAACGTTTCTCGCTGTTAACACAAAGGCTTCAATCAAAATGAGCTTCCTTTTCCCTGAGAGTTAGTCATTTTTTGTGTGTCTCTCCCTTCAAATTGCCATCAACGTGTCCCACACACTTGCAGCTGTTTGCTTACAGGAACATCTGGCTGGTGCAAGGTAGGCCGTGGTGTGAATCAAGATGGGGCCAACCCAAACGTTGATTTTGGAACAAGAATTGGAACCAGGCTCGATCCTTGTCTGACAGGGAGAGAAGCCAAAGACTTTCCAGGAAGAGGGCCAGGGACACAGGGAAGAGAAAGGAGCAGCAAGCAGGTGCGCAGGACAGGCACGGCAGGTGTGCGTATTGGGGGAGGGAAGGTTAGAACACCCAGGTTCCTAAGTGTACCTTGCACTCTCCCGTCCTGCCATCGCCCAGCTCTGATGCCAGCCGACTTATCCATGGGGACATGCTCCTGCTGTGCCCCACTCCAGGTGGAACTCACAGCTCCTCCCCCACACTGAGCACCCCGCTGCCACAACTTGTTTCTGGCTGTGCCCATCTCCTCCGCAGAGCAAGGCTGGTATCTAATCAAGTGTTACACCTCCGGGCACTTGGCCCAGGCCTTGGGAAGTGCAGAAGGAGCAGACTCAGGGCAGACAGTGCTGCAGACGGCAGCCCTGGGGACCAGGACACTGTGGAACAAGTGATCCAAGAGGAAGGAGAAGCAGAGGAGGGAACCTCTTGTTCTTGGGTGGAGGTTAAGAGCCAAACAAGGATGCTGACTTCCTTCCTGCAGCAGGAAGATGCAGGGAGCCCCTGTGCCATGTCCCCTCCAAGGAACGATGCAATGGAGGCTGGTGGGGCAGGAGCTGGTAGGGGCCAGAGCCCCGTGGCAAGAGCGTCCCCACTACCACAGGTCACATATACTCCCTGGGGGTGGAAGGTCAAGGCTGTACAGGAGAGAGGCCCCTGCAAAGGCAACCTGGACATGAAGCAATTGTTGCCACTTTCATCTCAGAACTGCTTCCCGGGGATGCTGGGGCTGGACGTGGAGCCCCCACTGAGGCTGCAGCCAGCAGGAAGCGGAGGGCTCCCACCCAGACCCCAGCTGGGGGGATGGAGCTGCCCTCCAGGCCTAGGAATTCATGAAGCTGGGACTCGAACCCAGGACCTCTACTAGTAAATACCATGGCCCTCCTGCCCTGTGTAGAGGAGCACAGAGTGTCACTTACAACCTGCTGCTCTTTCACAACGGCAGCATAGAAGCAAGTTGAAAGACGGAACAAATCTCTAGCTTCTTCTCGTCTGCCCTTGATTCTAAGAAGTGACTGATGTGGATGGGGCAGGAAAAGTTGCTGAGACAAGGGGAGGGGGGCTGGTGTCTAGAGGTAGAGGGTCCAGACTCAAGCCCCAGCTTGAGAGAGAGTGAGAGAGAAGGGAATCAAATCCAGCAGGCACAGATCACTATCTGTGATTTATTCATCTTTGTGCCTGGGGCCCAGCTCAGAGTGAGGGAGACACTCAGGGAGTGATTGACGAATCATTGCTGAAGACGAAGATGAACAGTCCCGAGCGGGGACAACTCCACAGGGTGGGACTGCCATGTAAAGAACAGACACTCTCGGGGCACAGGCAGGGGCTCCTTTTGCCCACAGCAAGGCAGGGACAGGAGAAGCAGCAGAGGACCAAAAGGAAGAGTCAGAGGGGCAGGAACAGGAAGGGAGGGAGGGAAGGGAGGAGGCAAGCTGGGAGGACATGGTGGCAGCACAACCTGAGTCGAGTCCTGAGTGCTGCCACTTGAGCGAGGTTTCTACACCTCTGAGCAAGGAGAGATACCTACAGGGCTGATCTGAGGGGGAAATGAGATAGTACGTACAAACGTGCTGGCTATGTGAGCTGCAAAAGTTAAGCAACTTTTATTATCATAGGCAAGGCTAAGGTTTAACTTCTGCAGAAGCGCTAAACGACAATCGCCCCACCCTTTTGGGGAAGGGGTGGGTCCTGACTACTTAGGTCTTTTCTTCTTCAGAAATAGGAAAATGCCCTATTAAAGCCCCCGACTGTCCCAAGAATGGCTTCCTTGACTTCCGGCCTCTTTTCCCAGCCTCCTGTTGGGATATAACTGCACTGTGATTAGCGCAGAACACTGCATGACAGTGCTCCAAGGGACCCAACCTCTATCGCTGATCGGTCCTTCCCCAAACTTTCCGTCTATAAACTGCCACTCCGCAGGCTCTGAAGAAGTCTACACCCCAAGGAGGAAGCCACTTGCTCAACAGCCTACACCCCCCCGCCCCCCCGCTGCCCAAGGCCTTTTTCCAACCAGGTCCCAGACAGTTTAAAGAAAAAATGCCAAACAGAACCCAGCTGCTCACTCCATCATTATTCAACCATATCCCCAATCGGTGTATTTCATGCCCCAGAAGTTTTAGCTTTGGGGAGCAGGGATTGTTTTTATGTCTTGCTACACCAAATAAAGCTAGCAGGGATGCAAATGCTCCCTTCCAAATTCCTCTTTGCATTCTTTACGTTCCAGCTGTTTCATGATTCCGACTCTTACTCTTGTTTGCCTGATAATAACTCCATTTCGTTGACCTAGTGCTTACAGCGTAAGGAGTGCTTCGCCATGAATCAATGTCACTGAAATAGGTACAGGTGAATCCTATAGACAAGCAGGGAGGCTCGGTCAAGCGACAACGGCAAACGGATGAGCCCAGCGATCACATCTTTCTTTAATTCCAGGGCTGTGTGCAGCCCATGCCGGTTCCTACCTGGGCTTTCCTAGAATGAGGCAACTAACATCCAAGATGCTAGATTTACGGTCCATGAAAGTTACACAAAAAGCGCAGGGCAGGATCAGAAATGAAGAGAGGGTTACATTTTTACGAGACAAACTTACAAGACAGAGAAGGGGGCAGGGAAGAGTAGGGCATCCTCTTCCTCTGACAGGACAGATCTGAGACCTGATTTTTGGAGGAAACTCATTGTTAAAGTCAGGTGAGCACAGAACTTAACATTCAGAACAAGGATGAAATCAATCTCTCATCGTAATTAAACTATGAAGTTCAAGGCAGTTGCCAGACCGAGCATCCGCATAATATATTTATTTAACAAAATCGAATAATCAGACCAAATACATAGCTTTTTACTTTTTAAGGAAGGCCCAGACAGGGCAGGAACCTTCCACAATTTACCTATGAAATCAGGAACAGCCTAGCACAAGTCCAGCAACATATAGTGGAAAGATCCCACCCAGGATCCAGAAGGTCTTTTACTTGGGAATTACCTTTACTCAACCTCCTCACAGGGATGTGGAAAGGTCCAAGTGAGATAGTACATTGAAGGTATGCGAAAAGCTCACACTCACCTAAGTTCTAATTAGCACCACCAACTCTCTGGGCTTAAGCAGCACCCACGACCGGGTACCACAGGATGGGGTCAAAAGCCGTAGGCTATATCCACATGGCTGGCCTCTTCTATCTTGGATAAGCCTGGGCCGTGTTCACCAAAGCTACCCGGCCATTGAATAGCCTGGGTTGGTGGCTGCCTGGTCTGGCCTGCCTTGGCCCATCCCCATGGCGAGAGGTCAAGAGTTGGGCCTACACAGCTTGGACAGCAAAGCCCATGGACAGGTCAGCATCCTAGACCTCTAGGTGGAAAGATCTAGCCAAGTCATCCCTCCTTTCAGCCTCTCCCCTCTTCACCTTTCCCAAGTTCTCTATCCCACCAGACCTTGTTTCTCTGCTTCCAGCTCCCTGCCACCAAGAACAGGCCTTTCTTCCCTCCCTGCCTGTTTTCCTCCTCTTGCCCATTGGAGTCCCTGGGGCTCCAGCTGCACCTTTAAAGAAATGCAAGGATTCCAGACTGGGGGTCGCGCTGGGGGTGCTGTGTAATCGCTGAGCCACACATTTGGTGCAGATAAGGGGGGCAGCCCTGGCTCGTCTGGAGAGGCCCACTACCTTTAAGAGTGCAAGATGAGGGAATGGCTTTCCAGACAGGATTTAAAAACAGAGGGCCATTGAGTCGAACGTCTGAGAGTGACCTGCGGTGCAGACAGACCTGTAACCAAGCCAGCCTAGTGCTGCTAAATCCACCCAGCTTAAGATTCCCTCTCGACCTGGGTTTTGCAAACTCCAGCCGATTCTCTTTCCACCAACTCCCCAAACCGGTCCCAAGCAGGCAGACCCTTGGGGTGGGTCAGGATAATCCTGGCGACCGTGGGAACCCAAGCTACCAGGCTCAGAGGCAGCCATTGCGGACCTTCTTGGACAAGAGTCCAAGCAGGAGCGAGCCCTGGCCGGGGATGAGCTTTCCTTCACTGCCCACTAGGCTGGCTGGAGAGCGCGGGGCGCGCGCCGAGTCCCACACCTGGCTGCCTGCTCTCCCGCTCCTTTCCGCGGCGCCCAGGCGCGGCCATCTTCCAGGCCAGGGCGCCAAAGCCCCGGGTCCGAGCGCCCCCACTGGGGAGTCCCTGGCTCCGGGTGAACCTGGCCGAAGGAGCGGACGCGTGGGTCCCAGCGCGCGCTGCAGACCCTGCTCGGCTCTCCACCGCTGGGCCCTCCGCCGCGGCGCTGCCTCCTGGGGTCCAAAATCCGACCCCACCCCAAGTTGGCCCGGTCGGCCCAGAGGAGGAGGATTCGGGGCGGGGGGACGAGCGCCACGGATTCACTTTCCTTCCCTCCTGACGTCCTGGACGTCCCAAGCTCCATTTAGCGCCGGAGGTCTGTTTGGCGCCCAGAGACCCAGGACTCCTGACTCGGCCTGCAGCAGAGAAGGGTGGCTGGGGACCCCCCAGACCCTTACCGTAGCATCTTCCCCCGCGTAGTGCCCGATGACCCGTTGGCCCCCCGGATGCCGGCTGGACCATTTGGTGATGTTGTAAACCTTGCGATCGATGACGAGCCACTTATCTGTGCGCAGGTTATGCTTCTGAATCTCCTCCCAGCTGAAGGTGGGCATCGGCGACTCGCGCTCCGTTGCCCCCTCGCCCTGGTTCCCCCCCTTCCCCATGCTACCTGCGACCGGGGTGCCCCGTGCAGCGCGGCCTCCCGGCGCCGGCTGCTCGCTGCGCAGACGGCGCCCTTCCTGCCAGTGTGTGCCGCCCGGGCCCTCTTCGCTTTCGGCTTTTGTCTTCTACTCCTCCTCCCACCGCACCCCCTCCCTCAGCCTCCGCGCCCGCGCTCGGGAGTATCCCGGGCTCCCCGCGTAGTATCCCTGGCTCCCTGGCCCTCAAGCGGCCAGGTTCCTCCGCCCCTCCCTCAGCCCGCCCGCCGTGGACTTTTGCCACCAGTAGAAACTCCGGGGTGGCTCAGGGCCTCGACGCCTCCTCCGCCCGCCCCTCCGGCTCCCCCCGCCCTGAGTTCAGCATCCTCCCGCGTTCCCCGCCGCCCGGGTTTCCACAGTGATCAGCAGAGCGCCTGCACCAATCGGGTCCCGTCGCCCCGCCTGCCATTGGCCCAGTAGGATCTTTCGAAGGCCAGCGGGCTGGAGCAGCGGGTCCCCGGCTCCCCCGCCCGCCCGCGCGGGGTCGAGCCCAGCCGCGAGGCCCTCTACGTGTCCGACCTCCTCCCTCCCCCAGCTCTGGCCGCGGGCGCCGGAGGAGATCCCAGCGGACAGCTGGGCCGGCGCGCAGGGGCGGCGCCCGGGCTCCGCGCGCTCCGGGGCGCGTGCGTGCACGTCCGGCGCTGCAGGCTTTGCACCTGATGCCGGCACAAAGAGGACTCGGCCGCCTCGGGCCGCGAGCCTCGGGTCTGGCGAACTCAACTCCGGGACTGGCTTGGCTAGGTGACGCCTTTCCCCGCCCGCTGGAATCGGAACTCCGGTCTCCCATGTTGTCCGCGCCATCCGCATTGTCTGGCGCCCTCCTGCGTCCTCCCTCCTGCTGCCTCCCTGGAGAAAAGGGGCCGGGCTCGGGCTCGTCCAGGGCTTTGAACCCTCTAATCAGACAATCTTAGAAAAGAATTGCGGACTCTCTGCTCCCCTTCCTTGTGCTGGGCGCCATGGTGGAGGGCGGGGGAAGACGACGAGGCGCAGGACGCGGTCCTGGCTCTGGACTCACGAAGCTCAGCTCAGCAGCAAGACATGGAGGGCCAGTGTAGGACCACATACGATTAATGGGATAGTGGTGGTGTATAGACCCCAGGAAATGAAGACTGGCGCCGTATCAAAGGGATGGAGGAGGGACGGTTTTCTAGGTGTCGGGGCACAGCGGGTCCAAGAACCGAGCTCATGGGGCTGCCCAGTGCCCAGAGCCTGACTGGCGCCAGGGCTGACTGGGGACAGTGGGAAGTTAAGGATGAACAGAGGAGTGGGGTGCCCTTACAGGTCCCTGAGTGCCAACACACCCTACTCATAGATTCTCACCACGGTGAGAAAAACCCCAAGAGGCAGACAAGACCCATATTGTTAACTCTAACTTAAAAATGGGGAGTCTGAGGGTAAGAGCTGAAATGGCCAAAGGGCATAGTTAGCAAGTGGCATAGGGCGACCCTTCTAGACTCCGCACTGATGCATGGCAGTGGGAAGGTCACTCTGGCCAGCTGGTCGGGGTGCGCTGGGGGGCCAGAGGGAGCCCCTTTCATGCCATTCCCACAGTTTGTGACCTCTTTGATAGCGACCTCCTTGATGGCACTGTCATTTCATGCTGATATCAGTCTGAGCATCCTTCACTCACGTCACAGACTCCAGATGCCAAGAGCAAGGCCTCTCTGGTTCTGAGGACTGCAAACAGACATCCAAACAGAAAGGCCCGCCCCCAGCAAAATAAGAGAGGATGAAGCAAGCCCCCAGATAAGAGAGGATGAAGCAAGTGCCCCGGGAGAGGACACCAACCTCTATGCCTGTTAAAGGTTTACTGACATAGAACCAAGAGTGCCATTTTTTTCAAAAATGGATTAACACCAACACATAGACAACTTTAATGAAACATGTTAAAGGACTGTGGAACTCAGAGAAGAGAGTGACATCAGAAAGGGAAACCCAGTGGATGTCTGAGGGAGCAGCTTTGAAGGCTCTGAGGCCCTAAAAGGCAGCGTGCATGTGGTGGCCTGTGTGGGGTGGGTGAGAATTGGATCAGCCACAACCTGGGTTCCCAGCAGCCCCCGGCACAGCACTGGCCAGTAGGCCCTGAAAAAATGTGTTGAAGACGTGAATGAATGAATGACTGAAGAGTGAGGAATGGCTCCCAGGGGGCCACCAGTGGGCAGGGTTCACATTGGGAGAAGCCTCCACATCCCTGCGAGGATGAGGATGGAGGACTTCGTAAAGCAGCATGTGAGCAGCTCTGTGGTGGGAAGGAGAACTGGGCGGCAGGTGGGGCTGGGACGGGAGGGAGGGGAGAGACCAGGGAGCAGCAAGATCAGGTCAGAGGCGAGGGCGGTGTTTGAGCAGAGAGGGGAGGAGGACTAAACTAAGAGACCTGTAGGAGGCTAACCCCACACCGGACACTGCCTTGCCCCACTGCCCTCTTCCCGCTCCTCTCTTACGTATTGCCCTCTCTACCCGGAGGGACTGATGTGACTGTTTGCTCAGAGAAAACCCCATAGTATCCAGCCAACCCCAGAGTCACTTAGGAAAAGGGGCGATCTCCTGGGGGGACGAGGTTCCCATGGCTTCCTCTTGTCCCACAGAATGCCCCCAGCCCCGACTCTCATGCAGCACCAGAGGACTGCAGCTCCCTGGGGATCCTGCCAGGACCTTGTTGTGATCATTGTACACTACTTTATCAGGGACAAAAGAGACCAGCCTGAGTGGCTGGGAGCCCAGACCCTCTCAGCCAGCCAAGTGGGTGAAAGGCCGGGTCAGGTGGGGAGGTGCTTTGGGAGACGGAGCCTGTGGGGATGGAGCACATGCCACCAGTCCCCATGGAATGGGTTCCATCTTCTCCTCATAAGGAGTCTCAGATATCTGCTGGGAGACTGGTGAAGTCATGGAAGCAAAGAGGCTGGTTAATCAGAGGGAGAGGCTAGGCGCAGTGGCTCATGCCTGCAATCCCAGCACTCTAGGAGGCTGAGGCAGGAGGATCGCTTGAGGCCAGGAGTTTGAGACCAGCCTGGGCAACACAACGAGACCCCCACTTCTACAAAAAAATGTAAAAATTAGCTTGGTGTGGTAGCATGTGCCTGTAGTCCCAACTATTCAGGAGGCTGAGGTGGGAGGACTTCACTTGAGCCTAGGCATTTGAGGCTGCAATAAGCTAGGATCACACCATTGTACTCAAGCCTGGGTGACAGAGCAAGACCAGAGGGAGAAAAAAAAAAAAAATCAGAGGGAAGAGAAAGTGAAAGGCACCCTTCAGCCACCCAGCAGCCTGTGGGGCCACTAGAATGAATGTGACACTGACACAAAGGACCAGCAGAACTCCCCTCCGGGCTGCTTCTGTCTTTCCCTTTCGTTGGTTGATAAGTATGGCCAAGTCCTCCCTAATCTTTAAAAAATCTGAGTTGCTTCTTCCTCACGCATCACCCTTACCTTTCACAATTCATTCATTGTTGAATTTTGTGAATGAATAGTCAGCCCTCTCTGGGTCTACTTTCCATCTTCCACTCATTTCTCAGGTCATTACAATCTTTTCCTATTCTAATAGTAAAGATAGCGATCCCTGCCATTGGTTTATCAACTTGGTGTGCAAAGGACTGTCAAATAGTGGAAAAAAGAACTTGCACAGTGGGCAGAGTAAGCATTCAGTAGATGGTGGTTCTCATCCTCCCTCCTGGCCTCATCTCCCAACAAGGGTTATTACTCCATCTCTGCAGATGAAGACATGGGGGCTCGGGACATAACAAGGGTGATCCCTCAACCTGCGCATCACAGAGGGAGTCCTGGAACACGGACTCCAGACCCCGAAGGCAGCCCTCAGCCTGTTCCCATGAAGCCTCCAGGAACCCTCTCTGAAAGGTCACCAGCAAGTCCAGTCACGCCTCCTCAGACCTCTGAGTGGCATTGGGCAGACCGACATCCTGACACGCTATGCTCGCTGATTCTCTGACAAGGCACCAGCCCCAGCCTGCTTGGGACCACCCTTTTTCTGCCATCTCTGTTTGTTTCTTTTCCTCCTCCTTCCCTCCAAACGCTTTTGGTCCTTGGCTCACTCCATGTTTTCTCCTCCAGGGACCACATCTGGGATGACTCTGCAGCCTGAAACCACATCTACGGCGCCATCCCTTTCCCAGGGCGGGAGCACATTCCCACTAGGTTCCTGTGCAGCTACCGTAGGCTCACCGCAGCGAGGGAGCGGCCTCACCAGCTGTGTGTTCTTTGGGCCTATCCAGGTCTAACCCTCAGTTTCTGGCACAAAACTGAATTGTCATTTCCCTTTCGAAAACCAGTCTTTCCTTTTAACGCCTTCATTTCTTTTAACGGTACCAATGGTTCTCTAGTGACTCAGTCTCAGAATTCCAGAATGTCTTTTGTTGCTTCTTATCTCCTGCCTCCCACCCTTTCAAAAAAAAAAAAAAAGCTGTTGTGTTCAGCAGGTTCTGCCTCCGACAGCATTTTCTTCCACCCCTTTTATTCTGCTACCTGTGCCACTGCCCAGGCTGAGGGTCCCTAGCAGCAGATCATGGCACACACTGCTGCCAGGTCATCTCACTAAGCTCCGTTTGCACTGCCCCCAAACCTTCAATGGTTCCTTTTGCCTAGAGCACTCGGCAGGATGGGTCGAGGAAGGAAATCACGTAGGGGCACAGCGCACCGATTCTGCCCAGCCCTGCTGGCTCCTGAGGGCCCCTTGGGAGAGAGCCCTGGAATAGAAACCCAAAGACATGAACTCTAGTCTGGGCTCTGTGACCACCCAGCTTCCTGACCACTTTCATGTCCATTCAAATCAGATGATTGGATTAGATGCTAAGTTGCCTCCAACTCCAATACGATAGATATGTGTAGATGTCATATCTATATGGAGCTGTGTGTGGATTATTTAACTTGCATTTATAACAATTTTAAAACTGCTTTTTCTAGCCATTGTATCAAATGATTGTCACAACAGCCCTTTCAGGCAAGCAGGATGTGTATGTATCTCTTCTTTATAAATGGGAAAACTAAGCATCAAAGGCGTTAAATGGGTTGCCTGAAGTAATGCTAGAGTGGAAAGACACCGGACTTTGGAGTCAGATCTGAAAGTCAAGTTCCAGTTACACCCTTACTGAACTTCACCGAGCTTCCATTTCCCCAGCTGTAAAATGGGGATGAGAAAGTAGCGCCCACTTCTCCAGATGTGCCCTCCTTTAGGTCACACCATGTTTGGGCACCAGCAGTGAGAGTCAGTTGCACAGTGAACCAAAGGCTGGGGGGCGGGGTACGGGCGTTTGCTTGCTAAGGCCCTGCAAGTCCCTACCCCAAGCAAACCGGGGCCTCTAACCCTGCGTCTCTCGGCGGACATCCAAAGGGGAGAGGAGAGGACCCAGACACAGCAAAGGGTAAGCGCAGGGGGAACCCCGGTGGTCCAGACTCTGAGACCCTTTGGAGTCTGCCGCTCAAATGCATGTGCGTGTTTTGTGGTGATGGATCAGGTGTTGCCAGGCCTGTTTGTCTTGCTGGTGTTGATAAGCACTGACCTCGGGAAACATGACCTCAGCTGTGAGGTGGGATGGATGTCCTCTGAGTCCAGTTGGTGCATGACCGACTCTGAGACGCTCACTAGGGGCAGGGGAAGCACCACCACGGAAAGGAAACCACGGCAGACACGGAGCAAAGGAGGAGTGTGGCCACAGTGGGTGGGCACGTGGCACAGGCCAAGATGTGACCAGGCCATGGGAGTGCTACACCTTGGGGTGGAGGGCAGCCTGATAACTTTCTAGTCTTACCTTTAAGACAGGGAAACTGAGGCCCAGAGATTGGCTTGTCCAAAGTCTCACAGGAATTAAGAAATCTGAGACGTTTCCTATTTCTAAGAATGGGATGGTCTAAGCATTTGGATCCACATTCTCACTGAAAATACATAAAAATCCTGGACACGATATCAAAAGTGTCACTAAAATACAGCAGTCACCAACTGCCTCAACTGTGCAAAGGCCTGTCAGACCTGGAATGACCTGTCCTGGTGCCAACAGAGCAGCATCCCTCGCCTTAGAGTCCTACCCCGAGGGGAGACAACGTCCTGCCCTGACACCACCATTTGATGTCCTCAGCCGCTTCCCTCTGGAGGCTGAGCAGAGCAGGGGACAACCACATGACAGAGTGCTGTCATAAGAAGGACACCATTCCAGTGGTCTTTGGTCAAAGGAAAAAAAAAAGGACACCAAATGGGGACAGAATAGGCCCAAGTTCATTGCCCTCACTTTGCCCTGCTTGGCTCTTTCCTTTCTTGTAAAGAAAACGGTTTTGAGTAGATCATCTCTAAATTCCCCTCTCATCTGTGATACTGCTTTCCAGAAGGTTGATAGGTTGCTTCAAGTTCAAGGCACCACCTCCCCTGTTCCAAGGTGGCCGACTGAAGAGACGGTCAGTGTGTGCAGGGGCCAGCCCATCCCCAGAGCTGGCTGCTGGGAGGACTTGCCTGCCAGGTCTCTGAGTCATCTGGGGAACCTGTCTGCGCTGGTACCAGCCCAGCAACTGCTAAGGGCCTCGCTGCCCGTAGGAGTCCACCCTGGAGTAAAAGAGGCTGCCAGTCTCACCTCGCCTCACCTGCTGCCCCAGGCTGTAAACACTGGGTGTGATGCAGGGAGAGGCTACCTTATCCATGTCCGCTCTAAGCTCCCAAATTCCAACCTGCCCTTCCACGCCCTCAAAGAGATCCCACAGGTCTGCCAAGCCAACCCCACCTCCTGACTGTGTTGGAAGTATATCTCCTCTCCCCAGCCCCAGGCACTACCCTGGTCCAGCCAACTCCATCTTCCTGCCCAGAGTTCTGCACCCAGCATTTAAGACCCTTGGTGGTCTGGCACCTACCTGGCTCTTTTCCTACCCTCCAGCCATCCGGAGTTGCTCACTGTTTCCCACGCACAGCCTGACCTCCCAGTCCTGCTGGCTCTTGGCCCGTGCTCATCTCCTGGCCAGGGGGCCACCTCATCTGCCTGTGACTCCTATTCGGCCTTCAGATCTAGCTGGGCAGTTGCCTCCATCGTGGCAAAGTCAGAAGTCCCTCTTGGTTCCCAAAGCACTTATATATATAGCGTCAAATTATTTCTATAACTACCTCCGCCACCCAACCTGTGATTTCCTTGTGAGAAGAGGCTGAGTCTGACTCAGTGTTGAATCCGTGGTGTGGCATATGCTGGACGCTAATTAAATATGGATGGAATTCAACTCCAGGCAGAGTTCTGGGGAAAGACATCTGGCTCACACCAGAGCGGTGGAGGTGTCTCGTCTTGTGACTCTGTTGCTAGGCCAAGCTTCCAGGCCCTCCCCGGAATTAAGTGGGGTATGGTGGAAAGTCATACCTCCCCCAGCCACCCCGTGTCACATTCCTGCTTTGCCTCTCATTGCCTGCTTCATGCCCTTGGACACGTCATTCATTCATTCATTTATTCATTCAGCATTTAATGGACATTTTGGTGGCTTTGTAGTGTGTCAATTTAGCTAAGCTGAACTACATTTCCCAGAATTCCCTTGCCCATGGGGTCCTGGGTTAGGGTTGGTCACAGGACAAATGTGTGCGAGATTTGGAAGGCAGAGGTGGCGTCAGCCATTTTGTTACGATCCGTAGGTTGTGCAGGGCAGGCACAAGGCACCTGGTGCACACTGTTGCCAGACTGCTGGCTTACCTTGTTGGCCTGGGGCAGCCCCTGGGCCTGCAGGTCCTCCAGCTCCTGGGCCATGTGTGTGGCTATGGGGTAAGGTCCCCAGGTCGTCCCTCAGGTCACCTGCATCATCGAGATTGCAGGTGGTAAGAGCCAGACACAGTTCCAGTTTGTTCTTTGTCTTCCCCACTAAATGTCTATCTTCCCTCCCTGACCTCAGGCCCAGCAGAGACACAGAAACAAGCCCTCACATGGACTAATTAACCAGCTCCCACCAGCAAGGGAGGTGTGGCCCCTGCGGTAAACCCCTCTTCCCTATGGCTCACAGGCTTCCGCTTCTGATGGAACCCAGAGGGTGCTCTGCGACAGGACCCATCCTCGGCACTGGAGACAGGAAAATAAACAGGACGTCTGTACAATGGGGGTGGAGGGACAGTTAAACGATCTTTAAGATTCCCAACTGCTGTGTCACATGTGTGATTGGACAAGCCCTGAAGGAAAGGCGCATGGAGCCACTTTCACATCATGGTATAAGGAACAGAACGAGATAAAGAAGGGCCAAGAAGCCACTCAGGAGCCAGGCTTTGATGACCTTGAGGCCGTGTCTACCTGGGGCTAAAGAGAGACCTTTGGCCTCTGACCACTAGTTAGTCCAGTTAAACAACCGCCTGTTATTTTTCTTTCTGTTAATCCCGAGGTCAAAGGCCTTCCATGCTCTGTGCAGGAGATGGGAGGTTCGCGACCTCTATACTGTGCTTTTTAAACCATCAGTAGTGGAGAAACAGCTTTTAAAAAAAATTTCCAATCTGTCACAGATGGACACTTTCATAACATGCAATAAAAATGAATCGTTAGGAAAATGAAATGCAAAAAATTCAGTATCAGAGCCCAGATGTTTAAATTAGAGTTAATAGGCATAAAATCATTTCATCAAATCACCGTAAGCATTTCTAAATGCTTACTCTCGATTCTTGCACTTTCCTCATCGTGGACTGGTCACCAACAATCCATACACAGTGCTGACGGGCGCACCACACTTTGAATAGGCCTGAGCTGTGCCAGGTAGACCAGGGGGCAGCCCCAGCTTCCCAATGGGCAGGCCCCACTGGTGAGGTATCTTGCAGGCAAAACAAAGAAAATAGGCCTTGGAGCCTCTCACCTGGTGACCACACTTGGAGGCCAAACCTCTCAGGGTCTTGGGTGGCCCATCTGTGAAATGGAGCACTGGGGGAACGATGAGGTGATGCACGTGAGAGCACATTGCAAACACTTTCTGTTGCACGGCCAAGACCAGCTGAGCCCGGGTGGGATTTGGCTGTGGCTGCACATTTTGGTAGTCACGGGAGCAGGGACGGAGCTAGACAGACAGGGTGGGGTCCTGCTGAAGGACCACTGTCATGAGATCTCTCTCTCTGAGACTAAGGAAGGGCACACGTGCTGCCTCTGCAGACGCAGAAGAATCAGAGGACACAGAGCAGAGAAGGGCACGTACCTCCTTCCTGGGAGACGCATGGCATGGTTTGGGGCAGTAAAGTCTGCTTAAGGAGTGCGTTACTTTGGGAGCGTGGATAGGGTGGATAGTGTGGGGTCCTTTGCAAGTGCTTGCTAGCAGGGGCAGCATCAAGGCATGTTCTTTTTATTAGAGACAAGGTCTTGCTCTATCACCCAGACTGGAGTTCAGTGGCCCGATCACAGCTCACAGCAACCTCAAACTCCTGGGCTCAAGTGATCCTCCTGCCTCAGCTTCCCAAGCTGGAACTACAGGCATGCGCCACCACACGCGGCTAATTTTTTTTTTAAATTTTTGTAGGGATGGGGTTTTGCTAGTTTGCCCAGGCTGGTCTTGAACTCCTGGCCTCAAGCGATCCTCCTGTCTCAGCCTCTCAAAAGGCCGAGATTACAGACATGAGTCACATCGCCTGGCCTGAGGCATGTTCTTTCAGGGGGCAAAAGTAGACATGTTGATGAGCCCAGCTGACCTACTCTCTGGGCTCCCATTATAACTAAGGAGACTTTGACCTACAGCATGCATTCTCAAGGGGGCAGTATCACCCCCCAGGGGGCAGAGGGGAAAATGTTGTTCTGTTTATATACAAAGCACAGATATGTATACAGTATATAAGCAGATAGACAGCATATCTGTGCTATTAACATTTCCAGGGGCAGGGTTATGATCAGGGAGGGAAACATTCCTTAGGGGAACAGTAATGAAAGAAGGGTTTAGACACATCAACCTAGAGGGTCTAAAGTCCTGCCATTATGCAGATGGATGCAACAAGCCAGTGAAATTCGTTCACACGTGCCCATTGTGAGATCACTGGCACCCCAGGCTGCTAAGACTCAGCCATGTCCAATTTGCGTAATTAGTAACCACAAACCCCAAACTCCTGACACCCTCCAACGGGGACACCACAGGAGTTTGTAGTCTTTCCTGTTCCTGCCACTCCTCCATTCCAGGCAGGTCTCTTCCAAAGCCCTGATCTGTCTACAGGTCTTGGAGCTGTCTTAAGACGCTGCCAGCTCATCCCAGGGCTGATGTGGTATGATGTGGACTGTGGTTAGCTCTAGTGAGCAGGTCCTGCTCTTCCACCGGTCTCAGGGACAGGGCCTCAAGCCTGTGGCTATTACAGACACATTAGCTGAATGGAGAACTCTTCCCTTCCTCAGCCCTGTGCCCAGCCACACAGCCTCCCGCCCCCGCACCTCTCTCTCTCTCTCTCTCTCTCTCTCTCTTTCTCTCTCTCTCTCTCTCTGAGCCTCCTGTCAGTCACTTGTCCAGCTTCCACTCCACCCTGCTCTGTTCAACTTGGGTGACCTTAAAACATAGGTTGGATCCTGTCACTCCCTGCTTAAAACCCTCCCTGCTTAAAACCTTCCCGTTGTACTTAGAAGAGTCCATAACTCCTCAAGGCAGTTGTCACTCCCTGCTTAAAACCTTCCCCATTGTACTTAGAAGAGTCCAAAACTCCTCAAGGCTGTTTGCTGTTTTGAAAAGTCAAGTTCTTTCCTGTTTCGTGGCCTTTGCCCAAACCGTTGCCTCTGCCTAGAACGCCCCCCTCCCCCTGCCCGTGTCTGGCTGTAAAGTCATAGCTCCAAGGAGTCCGCCCGCGCCACCTCCTTCTCTCTGCCACCCTGTTTGTTTCCTTCCTACGCAGCACGCAGCGGTGGCACTTGGTGGTGGTTGGTTTGCTGGTTTATTGTCTCTCTTCCCGCTAGACTGGAAACTTCCCAAGGGCAGGACCAGGTCCCTCTTGCTCACTGCTCTGTACTCAACAGAGTGCCCAGCGCAGAGTGGGCATCCGATGCTCACGTGTGGGCGACGAGTGTCTGCGGGGACAAACGCTGTGGTGTGGGAAGCAGCAAGCTGACGGGGCTCAGGGGAATACACGTGTGAATGGTCAGGGAACTGGAAGACGGACCCTCACTGGGCCTCCCACCCCGCACGCAAATCCCAGCACTGCGATTACGGATCCACATGGGCTGATGACAACAGGGGGCTGAGGTCAGAGAGGGTGCTGCCCAACGTTTTCCAGTGTATAGGCCCAAATGACCCCTGCGGGACTTCACAGTCTTGATAATCCGCAACAGATATTGGTAATTAACTTGGAGGTTAAAATTCAAGTTTCTACCTCCTCTCTGGCAGACCTGCTCAGTGAGCTGGTAGGAAAGGAGATTCCTCCCCTGCCCACACTCATGAATACGTCCCAAAGACTGGACAGGAGGGAACAGGAGGCTTGGTCACCACTTCCGCAGTGTTGCAGTGACAGCAACACCAATGTGCTTCTTGTCTGCTTTTTATTTTGAAGGCACTATCATGACTTCTATGCAGTTTTCATGAAAAATATCCCCTCAACATGATTCAGCCAAGCTAATTCATTGTGCTATTAGTAACACCAGTGGGTTTATATTTTCAAGGAATTTTTATATCTTCAATCTCCCTGATTTGGCCAGCCTAACCATCCATGCCATGCTCTGGGGAGGAAAATAGAGAGAAAGAGGGCCAACTGTCTAGTATATACCTGAACCGTGCATATTATCTCATTGCCGAGTCACTACCTGAGAAGTAGGTTTTATTTTCATGTTACAGAAGAGGAAACAGACTCAGGGACCATACGTAACTTATCAAAAACCACAAAGGTATTAGCTGAAAACCCATTAAGAGCTCTTCAACAGAACATGTTGTATTTTTACATCTTAAGGATATGTGGTATAAGGTTTGCACTTGGATTAAATTGGGACATTCGCTGCATAGTCCACGATCGAGAGGGATTTCACTGGCGAGGAGTCAACGTCAACAAAGTCAAAGAACATCTGTTTCTCGGCTAGCACATGAGTGCTGGGCGACCTCAGCTGGGGTGAGATGTGATTAGAGGTATTTCAGCGACACAGGATAAAACCTCACTGGACCAGTCAGCCTGAGTTCAGGTCCAGTCTCATTTTTCATACACAGTGTGCCTTCGACCCAGCCCGTCACCCGTCTGGGCCTCAGTTTCCCGAACAATAAAACAAAGAGGTTGAGCTACATATTATTTATATAGTCCCTTCTAGCTTGAATGTTCTATGAGTGAATCATTCATCATGTCTAGGTCCCAATTCAACCTTCCTGGACACGCCAGCACCTTTCCTGAATTCTTTTCTGACCGGCATTACCATGCTTCCCGGGTCCAAGTCACAAAAACTCAGGGTCCCCACTGCCCTCTCTATCACCCTCCCCGCTGTATTCTTTCTTTGATGTCATTCAGATTCCACGGGCTCCTATCCGTACCTGCCGCTCAGGTGCCTGCCAATGTGCTTAATGCTGGGAGGAGCCCTGGGGCTGCGGCCGAGATCTGGACTGCTTCCCGTGCTGCAGCTGGGGCAGGTACATGGGTTCTCCAAAGTCACTGGAGTCCAGGAGGACAACACAGGACAGCAAAATGACACCAGTGAAACATACACAATCATTGGTCTGATCTCGAACTCCTGATCTCAAGTGATCCTCCTGCCTCAGCCTCCCAGAGCGCTAGGATTATTGGCGTGAGCCACCGCGCCTGGCAAATCATCGTTGGTCTGAGATAGCCTTGGCCCAGCTTGGATCCTCTCGTGTGGACCCTACAGCTGGGCCTTTGTCCCTGGTACAGAAAGTGCCAGCCTGGAAGGAGCATGGCCAGTCCCCACCGTCTGCCTGTCTGAATGTTCCCTGAATTTACCTCGCAGTGCTAACAGTGTCAGAGATGAGAGGTTGTGAATTCTTTCGGTGAGAAGCTACAGACCCCCCAGATAGAGGGCCCATCTCTTCTCTCCTGGGGGGCATGTGTCCTCCAGAAATGAATGTCTATCCTCTTCCCAGCCCTAACCTGCGTTCTCCCCGCAGCCAGACTTAAGTTCCGTAAGGGGAAGGTTTCCAGCAACCACAGGCTCTGATGCTAATTTGTCGTGTGACCATAAGCAAGCTCCTTCCCTCTGTGAACCTCCACGTCTTTATCTGAGCAATGAGGTCCCTAAAGCCCTCTTTGCCTCCGGAACTCCCTGGCCCAGCGTTTCAGGGCAGTCAGTACTGGGCTATCCGTCCTTGTGTGTGAGGCGGGGAGGCCTGGCAAGTATGTTGACATCCTGCGCCCACAAGAACGTTGTGCCCACAGCCTGGGTAGGACTACCAGGGTAGGGAATCAGACATGGCATGGTCTGGGGGACCCAAATCAGGTGGACTCTGGGTGTCATCTGAGAGGGTGTGGGCATCTGGGCTCAGGCCTGGCTGCCACTCTACCCTCCATTCCCCCAATCACAAACGTAAGCACATCTCTCCCAGGGCTTAATGATTAGCACAGGCGCAGGGGTCAACAGCCCGAGGGCCCGCAGGCCAGAGGCAGCAGGCCAGGCCCTCAGTTACAAAATACTTCCACCTCCAGGATCCCCGCATCAAAGCTCTACAGGAGGGGTTATCTCCATTTTGATCGGATGACAAGAATTGTGAAACAAGCTGCCCGCAATCACACAGCTCATACTTGGTAGATCTGAGTCTGCAGCTCAGCTCTTATACCTCCTGTTGGTGCTCCTTGTCTATACTCATGGCTGCAGACACCTGTCCTTGGCCCCACACCAGGCTGGCTGCACCGGGAATCAAGGACCCTGCTTCTGCAGATGTTGGCCCAAGAGCACAGGACGCCTGTGGTTTAAACAAACAAAGGGCTTCACTCCCCTACTCTTCTCATGTGATGATGTGGAACGTGGCTCCTAGCATTCTACTCAGCCCCAACCTTGGCCACCGCCAATGGGGATATCACTGTCTGAGTCCCTCTCACATGGTCGGGTCTTACCTCTCTGACCCCCAGCCCCACGCACGCACCTGTGGTCGCTGGGCACCATCTTGAACTGCCAAAGTCAGGGGTCCTTCTCTCTGAACACACTCTCCCATCATTGCCCCTGGCCCCTGCACACACATCCCACACTATGCTCACCTGCACCTCAAGCAGAATGATACATCTGCCTATGCCTTCCCTTGCAATCTGGTGGTTTTTTTTAAGTATGACAATCCATCTCTACTTTATTTATGGCTCTATGGAAAGGACAATCTAAATGAACTACAGGTAAGAACATATGCTATCTCATAAGACAAAACAAAACAAAGTAAGGGTCTCCAGGTGATGCCGATGCCCGGGGGGGTGTGGGATGGCTGCAGTCTACCTCACTCCCCAACCCCCTCCCGCAGCACCACCCGACTTCCACTTGCCCACTGCCCCTGTGGTCTCAGTGTCCACCCTCTTTCCCCCCATTCCTGAAGCCTGGGGCTCCTCTGGGGAAGACCACCACAGCATGTGTGTTTTCTGATGTGTCTGCTGGTATAGCACGGTCATTCCGGCTGTAGTCCTGGCCTCCACATCCCCAGAGGGAAGCAGGAAGCTGTGCCGGGTCCAAAAGGCTCTTAAGTGGGGGAATGAACCTTCCTGTCTGCTCAGCTCACTCTGCAGAGCTCCAGGGCCAGGCCAGCCTTCCCTCACCCCTATGCGCCGCCAGGGGCCAGGAGGAGCAGCTGGAAGCAGCCACCACCCTCGTGTGGCAATCCCAGGGCTATGGCTGAGAAGGGTCTCTTGAAGGGCAGTGGCCTTGGCCAGGAGAACAAGGTGCCACCTCTCAGCTGTTCTAGGAGAACAGGAGAGAGGAAGCAGGGAGGCAGGGGCTAATGTCACCCCACTGCTAAGGGCACTGGGCCTGGGCTCTGTGATGCTAGATCCTGAGACCCTGAGCCAGAATGGAAGCAGTGTTGGGAACGCTCCCTTAGGCTCAGTGCCACTGACGTCTCCGCTCCTGTCTGCAAACAGCTGTGTTTTCGAGATCACTCGTGGCAGATGGCATGTAGGATGGTGGAGAGGGCAGAGACCGAGGGAGGGGCTGACTGTGGCCCCAAGGTTCAGGTAAGAGATGAACCGTGCACTGAAGTGTCACCGACAACAAGGAAGTGATGGCCACAATCCTAGTACATTGTGGTAAGTGCCACAGCACTGCAGGAGCTCTGGCACTGCTGCAGGAGGGCCTAGAGCTGGCATTCGAGTGGGCTTTTTGAGGATGAGGAGTTTGTCAGCTAAGAAGGTAGGGAGGAAAGAGCATGTTGTAGACGGGGCAGGTCATGAGCAAGCCACAGAAAACATCGTTTCTAAAAGCTACCTACCATGGACAGTACCTGGATGGAGAGAAAGCACCAAAATCACTTCATTCCCCCAAGACTCATGTCCTGAGCACCCACTACACGGAAAGCTCTATACTGGGTGCTGAGGAGTGAGCACCCAAGAATGCATTACTCTCTGCCCTGAAGGGCATGCACTCCGGTAGGAGAAACACGGGGAAAACAAGTAGTGGAGGACCATGGAATCGTATCTACAGATGGAAACTTCCAGATGACCTGGCCCAAATTTGTTTTTCTAAACATGGAGAAACAAGAGGTGGATTGATCTGTCCAAGACAAAAAGCCAGCTGGTAGGAGGGCCTGCGTGAGGCTCGAGCCTTCAGGTTTCTGTTCCGTGCCCCTCGCCCTTCACCAGGGGTGGCAGACACCACAGCAGGAGAGTTTACCTGGCCACACACTGGGAGGAGAGTGGGAAGCTTCTGGTGGGGTGATGTGTGGCGTACGGTGAGGCACCTGGACCCGGCCTTGGAAGGCAGAAAGGGCAAAGGTTATGTGTGCTCAAGAAATGGGGCAGCCCATGGCCAGTAGACAGAGAGGACAGAAGGGTCCCATTGGAGCCCGGGCTCAGATGGTAGGCGGGGCAGACTTGCACTGACCTCCCAAGAAGTCAAGAGGTTATTTCTGAGCAAGAGGAAGTAAAGAGGCATTGAAAGGTTTTGTGGGCCTGAGCCATGTTTTCGAGATCACTCGTGGCAGATGGCACGTAGGATGACAGAGAGGGCAGAGACCGAGGGAGGGGCTGATTGCAGCCCCAAGGCACAGGTAAGAGACGAGCAGCTGGAGGATGCTGGAGGCTTTGAGGTGGTAGAAACAAGACTGGACGACTGAGGGGGATGGAGGAACAGCTGGGATCAGCTAGTCAGTGTCCAGGATGGGCAAACAGCTCTGACAGAGGACTCCAACTGCCACCCGCCCCCCATCACTGGTCCTCCTAGGTCTCCATCCCAGTTAGGCTTCTCGCCACCATTCTAGGCATATGTCCCAGTGCTCCTGCGTGCAAATACGGCTTCAAGCAGACTTGATGGCTCTGGTTTTGTTTTTGTTTTTTTGAGATAGAGTCTCACTCTGTTGTCCAGGCTAGAGTGCTGTAGCATCAGCCTAGCTCACAGCAACCTCAAACTCCTGGGCTCAAGTGATCCTCCTGCCTCAGCCTCCCAAGTAGCTGGGACTACAGGTGTGTGCTGCCACATCTGACTAATTTTTTCTATTTTTAGTTGCCCAGCTAATTTTTTTTTTTTTTTAAGTAGAGATGGTGGTCTTGCTCTTGGTCAGGCTCGTCTCAAACTCCTGAGCTCAAGTGATCCTCCTGCCTCAGCCCCCCAGGTGCTAGGATTATAGCGTGAGCCACCGCGCCCAGCTGACAGCACTGGTTTTAAGAGTCACCTAATGCTTTCCTGCCTTGGCTCAAATCATTCCCGCCCCTAGAGTATCATCTATGCACTTCCTCCTCCTCCTTAGTACATGCCTGCTCTTCGAGATGCAGCCCCAAATCTACCAGCCGGAAGCATACCCCATCCCCCAGCTGGAAGTGATCGTATCCTGGTGGCCCTAAAGTACTCCCACTCGTGCCCAGCTTGGTGCTCTTCTCTCATTTTTGGGGGCATAGGTAGATTTTTTATGTCCCCCTGTAGAGTGTAAGCTGCTGGAAATCGGGAGCCATTCAAGATGGTAAGCGTGCTGGTCCCTAAAGGGATGAGTGTCTTTGCCTGCAGGGTGTGGCCAGCTTGTCGGCCCAAAGGCACAAGCAACTGTGGGGCACAGTGTCGGGAGCAGGAGGGGTAGGTAGCAAGTACAAAAATCTATGACATCAGGATGGTCACTACCAAGAAACCAGAAAACAGCAAGTGTTGGCAAGAACGTGGAGAAAGTGGTGCCCTTGTGCACTGCTGGTGGGAATGCGCAGCTGCCGTGGAAGCACTCTGGGGGTTCCTCAAAAAATTAAAAATAGAATCACTATATGGTCCGGCAATTCCCTTCTGGGTACATCCCCAAAATAATTGAAATCAGGATTTTGAAGACATATTTGTACCCCTGTGTTCACAGCAGCATCATTTACAATAGCTGAGACGAGGAAGCAACCCAGCATCCACCCGCAGACCAATGGATAAGCAAAACGTGCACACGCATTCCGGAGGCCTTATCACCCAGCTGTGAAAGGAAGGAAACTCTGACGCACGCTACACAGGGGTAAACTTTGAGGACAGACGCTAAGTGAAATAAGCCAGTCACAAAAAGACAAATACTATATGACTCCACTCACATGAGGTACTTAGTCAAATTCATAGAGAGGGAAAACAGGACAGTGGCTGCCAGGGGCCGAGGGACAGGGAAACAGGGAGTTAGTGTTCCACGGATGGATACAGAGTTTCAGCTCTGCACGATGAAAAGAGTTCTGGAGACAGATGGCGGCGACGGCTGCACAACAATATGAACGTGCTTAATACCACTGAACTGTACACTTAAAAATGGTTAAGATAGTAAATTTTGTCGTGTATATTTTACCACAATAAAAAAATTCAAGACAGGAAAACCCCTATGAGCGATCAGGAGTCAGCAAACATCTTCTGTAAAGTTGAAATATTTTCAATTTTGCAGGCCATACAGCCGCTGTCAAAACTACACAACTTCTCAACTCTGCCAGTGTAGCCCAACGGCAGCCATGGACAGTAAGTACATGAATGAACATAGCTGGGTTCCAATAAAACTTTATTAACAGAAACAAATGGAGGGCTGACTTGGCGCACGGGCTGTAGTTTGCTGACTCCTGACTGAGGGGTCTGCACCTGCGAGTGACTTTCTGCTGACTGCTGATGGAAGGCTTCTGGCTCTGGGAGCTCCACGTTAGCACGTAGATTTTGTCAGGCAGAGTATAAATGCTTTCTCACAGGTAGGAAATTTCATTCCAAAGGAGTTTTGCCCTAACGGACAATACCAGCTTTGCAACTGACTTACCAATATTATTCTAAGATTCATTTTTTTTCAAATCCCTATTAATACTCTCTTCCTCCAATTCTCCCAGGAGCCATTTTTATATCCTGCTGAATCCCTCATTGATGAGTTAAATAAACCTCCAACCCATGTTCTTTCTTTACAAAACAAAACCAAAAACTTATAAGAGATCGAAAAAGGGGCTGATCGGGAAAGGCTTCTCGGAGGTGGCAGCATTTGAGAAGGGCCCAGAAGGTTAAGAAGATTGGCCGGCACAGAGGATGGGTGCAGGTCAGAGGAAGATTTGGGGACAGGACGCCAGCACTCCTGACCTGGCTGAGAGTCTCCCCCCACTGGACAATGGATCGGGGATCTCAGTCCCCTACCCAAGGCCTCAGGTGG
Organism: Indri indri; assembly: GCA_004363605.1. Classification (NCBI taxonomy): domain Eukaryota; kingdom Metazoa; phylum Chordata; class Mammalia; order Primates; family Indriidae; genus Indri; species Indri indri. The sequence continues at coordinate 16,264 of RJWJ010000990.1, read as the reverse complement.
TTTCCTGCCAGAGTCAGCTTCTTCACGTTGATGCAGAGGCAGTGGGAAGAGGCGGAACTTGGAGGGCACGGAACAGGAGCGGGGCCCAGCTCCGGCTCTGCTGTCAACTGCCTGATCCTGAGGCTCCTGAGTACATTTAACCTCTGAATGTCTGGTTTTTCCATCTGCAAATAAAGTTACTGATAATTGTGGAACTGGTAACCCCCTGCCTCAATGCCCCTGATCAGGGGGTGACTCCCCACAACTCTGATCACACCTGTGCACAGTCCCCCTCACCCCTCCCCTGCAGTCAGCATGGGCTTAGGCTATGCCAGAGACACCTGCTCCCTGCCTGGGAGGCGGGGTGACAATGAGGCCCCTCTCATGACTGGGCAGCTCTCGTCAACGCCCTGTCACTGAACCTTGCCTCATCCCAACCATGAAAAATCGCTGAAGCCTAAGGCAATATTTTATATTTATAGAGTCATATTTACTCTTTCCAGTGAGCAATTACCTGCTTCTCAAAATAACTCTGTGTGCTACAGAGGAGCAGGTAGTTTTGGCCCCAGTGTACCAGTGAGCACACTACGGTTCAGAGGAAAGGGATTTCCATGGCACCGGACGTGTCATCGCTAGGGCCAGGTTGTTATGACAGCTGTTTTCCACTTCCTCCTGCTGCTTTTGTGTGAGTACAAGAGCTGTGCTAGAGGCGCAGAGGCTATGCTGGCTGCCACCAGACTGATGACATGAGTAAAATGGTCTCTTACACTGTTTACGGTCTGCCTCCAGGGATGTTACGATGTGTCTGGTTAAGAAGCGCTCACTAAGCTTCGGATGCCAGTGTCCAGCATCCCAGACTGAGCCCAGACCACTGTAAGGTGCTGAGTGTTCAAGCCTATGTCAGTTTATTTACTTGGGGATTACTGTCCCCTCTGCCTTAGGACTCTGATTTGCTGGCCCCGGTGGTGCCACAAGCTGAGCTCCGCGGGGGAGCACTGGTCCTGTTCTAATGGGGGCTTGTTGATTTGTTCCTTGGCTTCTTGCTAATCAGTGCTAATTCTTGAAAACTCAAAGTCCTCCTCTAGGGAGGCCTGGACCCTGGCCTGAGCCGAACCTGTCTGCAGCTCCGAGGATGTGATGTGAACTCATTCCCCTGAGTCACTTATTGAACTGTGGGGCCAGGTCACAGGGCACACATAAACAGCCGGGGAGGCTGCTGAAACACTAACCTTGCTCCAGGATACAGGGATTAAGCCAGATAACCTTTCCAATTCTCCAGGTCAGCCCTGGCTGCTGCCTCTTCCAGAGAGGGATGGCCTCGTCGGGCGCATGCATTTCTTACCATCCCACAAACATTCTGCAGCTCCTTCTGTGGCCTCGTTCGTGGCCAGGGCAAGTCCCTGCAAATCCTTCAGAAACAAATCATGAGCCAGCAACTCCTCTCCTAGCTGTAACCACAGGAGAGATGAGTACATATGCCACCAAAAGACATGTACAAGAACGATCGGGGAGGCTTTAGTTGTAATAGCCCCAAATTGGAAGCAGGTGAAATGTCCATCAACAGTAAGAAAGGACAAACTAGTCATGATATATTCATGCAATGAAATACTACTCAGCAACAGAAAAGAACAAGCTTCTACATGCGACAACTCGGAGGAATCTCACAGACATCGTGATGAACAGAAGGCAGACATAACATGCTACATGTTTCATGATTCCGTTTAGGTAAAGTTCAAGGACAGGCATAACTAACAGGTGGTGCTACAAGGCAGGACTGTGGTCACCGGGGCAGTGATGGACATGACCTTTGCCTGGGGGTGGCTGCACCGGGGGTGCGGGGTGTGCACGTGGCTCATGCGTGTGCACACGTGCGTTAAGACTTCCTCCAGTTGTACACGTGAGATTTGTGCACTTTCCTGCATACGTGTTATGACTCAATAAAAAAAACTGACCAAACACATTCAAAATTTGTCCTTTAAGATATACACTCCCACTTGCTTTCGAAGCTTCCAGCAAAAATACTTGCTCTTAGGCCGGGCGCGGTGGCTCACACCTGTAATCCTAGCACTCTGGGAGTCCGAGGCGGGCAGATCGTTCTGAGCTCAGGAGTTCGAGACCAGCCTGAGCAAGAGCGAGACCCCGTCTCTACCAAAAGTAGAAAGAAATTAATTGGACAGCTAAAAATATATAGAGAAAAAATTAGCCGGGCATGGTGGCGCATGCCTGTAGTCCCAGCTACTCGGGAGGCTGAGACAGTAGGATTGCTCGAGCCCAGGAGTTTGAGGTTGCTGTGAGCTAAGCTGACGCCACGGCACTCGCCCCAGGCAAGAGAGTGAGACTCTGTCTCAAAAAAAAAAAAAAAAAATACTTGCTCTTTGTCAGCTGGATGCTGGTTCTATAAGTGGCTCGTCAGAGGTTTCCTGCTCTGAACCGTGGGACGCTGTGGCCTGCTGCCTCCAGGACCCGCCCACAGAGGCAGCTCCTTCGGCTGGCGGTCAGTCCCCTAACCCTCTGCCTTCCCATATAAAGTGTCAGGGGCAAAAACAGAAGGAAGGATGGGTCCTAGCAGGGCCCTGGGACGCGGGAAGGCTTGAAGGCTCCACGAAGGAGGGAAGATTTGAGCAGGGCTATGGGGGGAACAGGTGTGGGACGAGGCACGCTCCACTGGTCACCACGGTTAACTCTGCGGAGAAAATGGCGAGGGGGGCACCTGCGTTTTACTTTACAGACCACAGCAGATCAGGTCTGGCCTCTACTTCCCAGTGTCTCATTCTTTGGAACTTGTTTTGTACAGGACCCAGCCTGGAATTACAGTTGAATGCTCTTGGTTGCACGCCTTGGCGACAAGTTGATTACACTGGACTTGTTCAACCTTGACAGGGAGGCAATTCATCTTGACTGTGGCTGACACACGTACCAGAGTCCTTCCTGCCCACAGAGCCTCAGCCAAGCGCTGTTATCTGAGGCCTTCCAGTGTTCAATCCGCTGACATGAGACCCTGCATTATCTAGCACAGGACTAAGGGGCATACTTTAAAGCCAAAGGGGTGTGGCAGTGGACATGTGACCGTGGAATCAACTGGCCCTATCACACAGGGCTCCCCTAGAAGCTGACAGCCTGGAAGAGTGATGGAACAGCCTTTTGAAGATGCAGCTGAGGCACCAGCTTGGAGACAAAAGCCCACGAGATCTGTTATTTGGGCCGGGCGCAATGGCTCATGCCTGTAATCCCAGCACTTTGGGAGGCCTGAGGTGGGAGGATAGCTTGAAGCCAGGAGTCTGAGACCACCCTGTCTCTCTGAAAAAATTTTAAAAATCAGCCAGGCATGGTGGTGCGTGCCTGTACCAGCTACTCAGGAGGCTGAGGCAGGAGGATCACCTGAACCCGAGAGGCTGCAGTGAGCTATGATTGCACTCCAGCCTGAGACTCAGGGAGAGATCCTATCTCAAAAACATGAAATAAAATAAAATAAAATTTAGGGGGAAAAAGCCTCTGAGGATGGGGTGCTATTCTCTAGGATGCAGTATACACCTTAAATCAATGACTTTCACAAGGTGCTGTGTTCCTGGTAGGTAGAATACATGGGTCCAAGAATCAAAGGGTAGGTCCTGCCCACCACCACTCCTAGCGGCAGGGCTAATTGTCCCTGATCATCTGGAGCAGGTAGGAATTCTGTTACACAAGAGGGCAGGGCAGGGAAGAATGTGTCTGGTATCTAGGTAGTCCCCTGAGGGACTTTCGATAGCCTCTTGCCCAATTTTCTGACGCAAAATTGACATATAATAAACTTCACTATTTTGGAGAGATTGTGCTTTTGAATTTACCCGAAGGCCATGTTGCCCTATCCTAGGATGGCACGTTGGTTTTTTTGTTTGTTTTTTCAAACAAAAACTGTCACCCTGGCTAGAGTGCAGTGGCATCATAGTAGCTCACTGTAACCTCACACTCCTGGATTCAAGGGATCCTCCTGCCACAGCCTCCCAACTTGCGTGCGCCACCATGCCCGGTTAATTTTTCTATTTTTAGTAGAGATGGGGTCTCACTTTTGCTCAGGCTGGTCTTGAACTCCTGAGCTCAAGTGATCCTCCTGCCTCAGTCTCCCAGAGTGCTAGGATTACAGTTGTGAGCCACCACACCTGGCCCATCCTAGGACTGTAAAAAAAATTTTTTTTTTCAATTAAAAAAACTTCACTATTTTTAAGTGAACAATTTTATGAGTTTTGACAAATATGTATAAGTAATGTAACCGCTACCACAATCATATTACAAAACATTTCCATCTTCCTTTGTGCCCCTTTGCAATCAAATCTCTCATCCTACCTCCTGGCAACCACCGATGTGCTTTCTATATATTTACCAATACTTGGTATTTTCAATGTTTTTAATTCTAGTCATTCTAGTGGGTGCAGTAGCATCCCATTGTGATCTCATTGTGGTTTTAATTTGCATTTCCCTATTGGCTAATGAGATATATATAAATATAAAACCTTTGGTGAAGTATCTTCTTTGCCACCCACATATATTGGGGAAGTGTCTATTGACATATTTTGCCAACTTTTTATTGGGTTTTTATCTTCCTGTAAGTGGGTTGTAGGAGTTCTTCACACATTCTGTCTACGTGGCCCTCGATGGATATAGGTTTCACAAATATTTTCTCTAGGTCTGTGGCTTGACTTATTTTATTAACAGTGTCATTTGAAGAGAAAATATTTTTAATTTTCGTGAAATCCAATTCATTAATTTTTTCATTTAGAGTTTATGCTATTTTGTGTATTCAAGAAATCTTCCCCTACGTCAAGATTACTAAGATTTTTCTCCTATGTTTTGTTATAGGTTTTTATAGTTTTAGCTCCTATATTATCTTACATTCAGGGTTTCGACTCTTTTAGAGTTAATTTTTTCATCTGGGAATTGTTTCTTCATCTTTTATGTTTTAGAAGCTTTTGTGTGGAACTGACATTATTTTTTCTTAAATGTTTGGTAGAGTTTACCAGTGAAGCCATTTGGATCTAGAGTTTTCTTTGTGGGAGTATTTAAAAAGAAAAAACAAAAAACCCTAAAGTTTATACTTTATTCAGGTTTCCTTAGTTTCAACCTAATGTCCATTTTCTGTTCCAGACTCTCAACCAGGACATCACATTATGTTTAGTTATCGTGTCTCCTTAGGCTCCCCTTGTCTGTGACAATTTCTGGAACTTCCCTGTTTTTACACTTGATCTTAGCCAAAAGGCCGAGAAGCAATCAAACTTCCCTTGTTTTTCGTGACCTTGGCAGTTTCAAGAAGTACTGGCCAGATATTTTGTAGTACGTCTCTCAGTTGGGATGTATTTGATGTTTTTCTCATGATTAGACTAAGATTATGGGCTTTGGGGAGGAAGGCCCTGTATAGATCACTTACAGCAATAATTATCCATGGTTTAAGTTCCCCCAGTAAAAGGCAAAGACTCAGACGGGGGTAAAAACAAGAGTCAAACGATAGGTTGCTGGGTGGATGCAGTGGTCCATGCCTGTAATCCCAGCACTTTGGGAGGCCAGGCAGGAGGATCACTTGAGGCCAGGAGTTCTAGACCAGCTTGGGCAACATAGTATGACCCTGTCCCTACAAAAACTAAAACAACAACAACGGCAACAAAAAACTACAGGTTGCTTACAGGAGACCGAAAACAAAATGACCCCAAAGGGTTAAAAGTGAAGGTGATAGCAAATGCATACACAAAAGCAGCAAAAATTATCAGACAAAGTAGAAACCCCTATTCAATGTCAAAAACACTGTTCTTTAGTAAGTACCTAAAACACACCTCCCCAATCCCACGGAGGCCAGAACTTTTGGGGGAGGGAGTGATCAGGGTCACCGAAGTGGTGAGGACAGGCTGAGCATTTCTCACACCCTCAGGACACAAATGATTACACTGGCATCTTGCCAACTCTTAGGGAGATGGACGCTGAAGAGGTCCGCTCCCATTCCCCGGTGACTTCCAATCACCTCCCTCACCGCAGAGAGAACCAGTTCGAGTTAAGAGGCAAGAGAGGCCATCAGTGGGGAGGCCTGCTCTGCCCTGATGCACCGTGTGACTCTGGCGAAGGCACTTTCCCTCTCCAGACCTCGGTTTCCTGAACTGCAAAAGTCCGGACTTGCTGCTCTTCCACCTTGGCACTAAAAGGTGAAGGTTCTTCCTGTTCTTTTATTTCCCCTCTTTTTTTTTTTTTTTTTAAAAAAAAAAAAAACCTATTCAACCAGTGTTACTGATGCCGTGCCAATTCAAGCAGTGCAAGAGAGCTCCAAGCCTGAGTCCCAGCCAGAGGGACACTGCCAGCCCACACTTGCCGGCGGGTTAGCTAAGGGCACGGCAGGAGACGCCCCAGGGGGCTGCCCTGCCCCCTCACTCTCCCCAAAGCCAAGGGTTTGTTCATGGGCGTGAGTGTTGGGGGTCCCTCTGTCCGTGCCCACCCCTTTGCAGGCTTCCTACTTCACAGGAGACCCCCTTCCGCCCCTGACTTCCTACTTCCTGAAAAATAACCCTTACCTTTCCCTACCTTAGTTGTACAGATAAATGTACCGTGAAAGCTTATGCATGAAGCTATTTTTTTAAGTTGGGAAATACAGCCTGTCTGAAAATATGACCAATGTTATCAATTTGAGGCAAATATTCCCATTTCTACACACAAGCATCCACTTAGGTATGGAAAAGCTAACTATCTTGCTTGAGGTCTTGCACAACAAGTTAGAATTAAAAAACAGATCTTCCTACTCCTTATGCTATGTAAAGCCACATAAAAACAGTCTTCTGTCACTGTTAATTCTTGTTTAGGTGTGATAATTTTCTTGGGGTTATTTATATTTTTCAAAGAGTTTGTTGTTATGAGATACGTAATGAAATATTTACAGATGAAATTTTACGATGACTTGGATTTGCTTCCCAATCCCACAGAGGAGAAGTGGGTAGGGTACTGATGACATAAATCTGGTCGTAGATGGAAACTGCTGGAGCTGCATGATGGGTGCGTGAGGACTCGTTATTCCATCTTCCCCACTTTCGTCTGTGCTTGAAAGTTTTTATCGTAAACAATAAAATGGAAACTATTCTTTCCCTCTTCTACCACACATTAATCTCCCACATCTTTCCCCCCAACAATAGGGTCACATTTTCTGACATCTAATCTCATCTGTAAGCACCCAGGTCACGGAAGGACCAGGGAAGGGACAGCGAGGAAGGACGGTCCTCAGGAACTGCAGAGTGGCAACAGGGGCACCGGGCAACACCCTCCTGAGTCCTCGAAGAATAAAAACAATATTAAAATTACTTGGTACTTGTATTGCTTAAAGCCCTTTTGGAGATACAGGGCAGTAGGAACAGCTGAGGTGGGAGCCACGGAGAGGGCAGAAGGCAGGTCCGGGGAAGGCCAGGCCTTCCCCCGGGACAGTTGAGCAACTTCTCTGCAGGGATTAGCAACAGTTCACTGCTGGGACCTCGCCCTGATGACTGAATGTCATGGGTTTTTGCCACCATGGGTTTTTTCCAGTGACCTTGTAGAAGTTTTCCAGCCTGAGTCCGAGGAAAGCAAACTCAGAATCCACCTGCTCACCCTAGAAAAGTATTCAAAGACATCAAAGAAAACAGGACAAAGGGCACATTGGCATATTTTTTTCCCATGTGCAAAAACTGTGGACCCCAATTAGGCTTAGAAAAGAAGTGTGGGTCAAGAGAAGAGTCAAAAAAAATGAAAGATGGGCCAGGTGTGCTGGCTCACACCTGTAATCCTAGCACTCTGGGAGGCCGAGGCAGGGCGATCAATTGAGGTCAGGAGTTGGAGACCAGCCTGAGCAAGAGTGAGACTCCGTCTCTACTAAAAATAGAAAAATTAGCTGGGCATGGTGGCGCACACCCGTAGTCCCAGCTACTCAGGAGGCTGAGGCAGGAGGATCACTTGAGCCCAGGAGTTCGAGGTTGCTGTGAGCTAGGCTGACGCCACGGCACTCTAGCCCAGGCAAGAGAGCAAGACTCTGTCTCAAAAAGAAAAAAAAAAAGAAAGACGGTGAAACTTGTGACAGTCAGAAGTGAGGCCACCAGTATGCTGCCAGAGTTGAGCAAAAGCACCAGGTTCTAGATCACAGGAGAACAATACAGTCGCCTACAAATGGTTTTCAACTCCAGTATGGAAAAACATCATAGGCGAAGCTCAATGACAAACAACAAACAGGTAAAAATATGTTACAATTGATATCCTTAGTAGAATTTTTGCAAATAAATGAAAAAGAGACTATCGTCTCAATAGAAAAATGGATGGTGGATCTGAACAGGTAATTCAAGAAATAAAAATAATGACATATGAAGAGAGTTTGAGATTACAGTCAGTTACGATGATGCCATTGCACTCCAGCTCTGGCCCTGGAGGCATGACCTGTCCTCTCATGGTTCCTCCTCCCTCCACCTGCTCTGTGCAGGCCCCCTTGCCGGCTCCTTCCTCTGCCCAAGACCTCCCTGCAGAGGCTCCTCGGGGCTTCGTCCCGGGGCTTCCTTGGCACTCTCCACAGTGCCTTCCTTCACCACCCAGGGGCCAGTGGCCCCCAGACCTGAGTCTCTCTCCGCAGCTCTTCCCAGCTGCTGACCGGACAGCTTTGCCCAGGTATCACACAAATTTCTCAGACTCGGAACATCCAAATCTAAACTCATCATACTCCCTCCGCCTGTCCCTACAACCCCTCCTCCTACTCTTGGCCAATGGCACCACCGTTTGCCCAAAACGACAGTCACGATTGGTTTCTCTGTGCCTTGTCATAGTCAATCAACACAAGTCCTGTCCATCCCCGTGCCTCTGCCCCACCACCATTGCCCCCACCCAGAGCACACTGCAGCCAGGGGGTCCTTCACAGCAAGTGTTTTCATGCCCCTTTGCTCCTTAAAACTGTTCCAGATTCCTCGCTTTCCTTAGAATAAAGTCCAAACCCCTGATCATGGCTTACAGGACCAGGGCCCTATCCGTGTGTCCACCTTCTTTCTTGCCACTCCCCAGCTCGCTTTTGGCCCTCTCTGCTGAGCACCCTGTCCTGGAGGCAGCTGCCTTCCCTCCCGGGTTCCTAGGCTTCCTCCCCTTCTCCCACCCGCAGGGTACTGTGCACCTTTCTTGACTGCCTCCTTGCTTTCCAGAGATGGGTCTTGTTATACAAACCTGCAGGGGAAACTACCAGAACAAATGCTGAGGCTCATGCATCCTTGGATGAACAAAAAAGCCTCATATCTCTCCAGAAGTCCATTGAGAGAGAGAGCACTATCTCAGCAGAAAGTCCAGGGCCATTTTTTTCACAGAGGTGGGCAAACGGAGCCCCACTGGTCATCAGGGCTCCTGGCTCCCCTTCCTTTCTGGAGGTGATCTCCAGAGGTTGACCCAAGGCTTGGCAAGGGGTTCCAGAGTCACTAATGACACCCCCCCTCCAGACCTGTTCATTCTGTAATGCAAAGAGCCACGGCCCTTCAGGAAGACCAACGGCAGGGTCTCGCTTAGTCTTTTGGCTAAAGAGTCACCAGTAGGCTGTGATCTACCTGCCAGAAAATAGCAGAGAGGTTGTTACTGAATTTTGACAAGATTTCAGGGAACTCTAACTCATATCGGAAAAGCTCCTACCCTGGATCTAGCCATGCCTGTCGTACCTTCTCCCTGACTCCTCAGTAACTGAGGCTATTCTCCCTGAACCTATGAAATCCAGAAAGCCCCATCTTCTGAATAAGTCTCAGTTCTTCTGAGCCCTGAGGCTTCCCCAGGCCCTAGAACCACATTCTTGGGACATTACCAGCAATGTAGGAACAGGCTCTGGCTCATTCCAACCCCAGGAACCCCTCCCCTCGCTAGGACTTGCTGAAGCAGGTCAGGTTATGTCTCACTGACCATTAGGACTAGAAACGACTACCTTGTCTGGATGCAGGAGGCCAGACTTGATCACTCCCACGAGTCCCACGAGTTCAAGAGGCCCCCCAGGAGGGCCTTGGAGAACAGCCTGTTCTGTATTCACTCTGAGACTGGTGAGTTTGCTAACACGTAGTTGCTAGGCCTTCTCAGAAGTTGCTCACTTGCCAGGGACCCCAGAGCCCCTGTCAGTTTGTTCCTCCAGCCAGGGAGCCCAGAACCAGATTATCCTTGACCTTCAAAATCCACTTAAGGAGCTCACAAAAGTTCCAGAAAAGCTTGGAATGCACTCTGACCGGTAATGATGAATGTGCCCGCTGTGGGTGCGCTGAGAACGTGTGCGGGCAGTTTTCCTGTGCAGCAGGGAAGGGTGGGAGCACAGTGACTACCCCATTGCTGTGTCTCTGAGGGGATACAAGGCCACAGGATGAACTTGGCCCAAGCCTGGGGTTCTTACCCACTATCCCCTGCCATTGTGGCACTTAAGTGCAAGGGCCTAAGAGACAGTGTCCCTACAAACAGAAAATTCCTAAGAGGTAATGGTGCTTATTAAACCTAAAAGTCTACCCCCACCACTTGTTTAGGAGCTTACAGTTCCCATGGAATGCCAATTATGATCCCTAAACAACACCCAGACTAATTCCCAACACGGCGGCAGAATTACCTGACTGGGTAATGGCTGCCTCGCTTATTCAATCATTCTTTTTTGTTTTTTGTTGTTTGAGATAGAGTCTCACTCTGACACTTGGGCTAGAGTGCCATGGTGTCATCCTAGCTCATAGCAACCTCCAACTCCTGGGCTCAAGCGATCCTCCTACCTCAGCCTCCAGAGTAGCTGGGACTACAGATGCGCACCACCACTCTGGCTAAATTTTTTTCTTCTATTTTTAGTAGAGATGGGGCCTCACTCTAGCCCAGGCTGGTCTTGAACTCCTGAGGTCAAGCGCTCTTCCTGCCTCAGCCTCCCAGAGTGCTAGGATTACAGGCGTGAGCCACTGCGCCCAACCTTCATTCACTCTTGAGTATCCATAATACTAGCACAGTGTCAAGTATTGGAAGTAGAGTTTGATGTCCTGAAACATGCTTGAAAGTAAGTCCCCAAGGCGTCCCTGTTGCTAAAGGCTAACGGGAGGACATCAGGACCAAGTTTAAGTTTCCCAGAGCCCCAGGGACCAGCAACCGCCAACCATACCTGAGTTTCAATTCTTAACAAATACTCCCCTCCATGTATTTTAAAACTGAATGTGAAGTGGATGTTATCCCCAACCTGAGCCTTGGAGAGATTAAGCAACTAGTCCAGGGTCTCACAGATAAGTGGCAAAGCTGGCTTTAGATTCTGGCCCTGTCCGCCCCTAAAACCCACACATGCTCTGTCCCCTTGCCTCACAGCCTTGGAGAAGATATTCTTAGTGTCAACCCTGGCACTTAGAAATCGCTACGAACAAAGGGCTTCTCCCAGGGGCTGGGGAGGACGGAGGGTGACTGCTTATTGGGTACAGGATTTCCTTTTGGGGTGATAAAAATGTTTTGGAACTAGATAGAGGTGATGGTTGCACAACACAGTGAATGTACTAAATACCACTGAATGGTACACTTTCAACTCATTAATTTTATGTTACATGAATTTGACCTCAATTTAAATAAGAAATAAATAAAATAAAAGGGCTTCTCCTTTAACAGGTTGGGCATTTGGGCTCTCCCCTCTTTGTGAGGCACTGAGGCCACTGCTAAGACAGCAGGGGATTTAGCTCTCTGTACAGATAAGCTTCCTGTTAATTTTTCTCAAGAATCTGTCTCTAGAAGTTTCTGACAATCCATCTGAAACCTCAGGCCCTGAGTCTTGGTGCTCCAGAGTGTCCGGTGTGATGTTCACGTAAGCTCACATGACCGAATTCCATGGATTTTATTCAGGGCAAGTCAGAAAAAGGAGATTCCATTGTTATTACAGACATAAAACACAAGTCAAAAGTCAGCTTATGGGCAAAACTACAGAGGAGACCCCTCGGACCATGATCATATAAGACGCTATTTTTCAGTTTACCTAAGCAACATTCCAGTTTAAAAAAAAAAAAAAAAAAAACCTTTCATGAACCACAGTGTCTCCTTCCTCGAAACCCACGCCTCCTTGCTGAAATGGGAGAGTGAGCAGAGGACCACGGACAAGAGCCTCGTGCCAGGGGCCAGGCCAAGGACCCTGAGCAGGAGAGAAGGAACCATCAACACTGTTTCCATCCTAAACTCGTCTTGACTGTCTCAGTCCATTCGGGCTGCTATGACAAAATACCATAAACTAGGTGGCTTGTAAACAACAAACATTTATTTCTCACAGTTCCAGAGAAATCCAAAAAGTCCAAGGCGCTGGCAGATTTGCTGTCTGGTGAGGGCCTGCTTCCTGGTTCACAGACAGTGTCTTTTCATTGTAACCTCACGTGGTAGAAGGGACAAGGCGCTAGCTCTGGCCTCTTATATGAGGGCGCTAATCCCACCCATGAGGGCTTGCCCACATGACCTCACCACCTCCCAAATACCTTGAGGGTTAGGACTTCCACATATGGATTTAGGGAGGGACAAGAACATTCAAACCATAGTATTGACCAAGTCACAAGAGAGTCCCAAGTCAAGTAGGAGGAGCTGCAGGAGAATCTCAAGTCTCTGGCCGAGTGGTGATGGAAACACATGTGACTGGAAATTACTTGAGGCCAGGGGAAAAACCATCGGAAAGCTGGAAGACAAATGATTTCTGGAGCACACACACGGCTGGGAAGGTTCTAGCAGCCAGAGTGGAGAGACTTTACAACATACGAAGCAGTGCTTTAGTAGTGGAAATGAATTAACCCTAGATTAAAGGATGCTATGACCTAACCTAACAAAACTTAAAAGCACATCTCAAAAGCATCAAACTGATTCCAAGTGACAAACTGCATTGCATGCCAGAACAAAGCCAAACACTATTTAAGTCAGCACAACAGATCCATCATCTATCAATGTAAAACTGGCAATAGCTGGCAGCAAACCAAATATTACTATGCATGCAAAGAAGCAGCAAATATTGCCATATCCGGGAGAAAAACCAATAAATAAAAACAGACCCATTATTGACAGAGACAAGGGAATTAGCAGGTAAGGGTATTAAAAGAGCTATCATAAATTGGCTCCATATATTCAAGAAGTTATGGGAAAACAGGAACAAGATGAGGAAAGTAATGAAAGATGTTTTTTAAAAGACCCAAATGGAACTTCTAGAGATGAAAACTACAATGTCTGAGATGAACATTACATCAGATGGGATAAAGAGCAGATTCAACACCGCAGAAGAAAAGATCAGTGGACTTCTTTTTCTTTGAGACAGAGTCTCACTCTGTTGCCTGAACTGGAGTGCCATGGCATCAGCCTAGCTCACTGCAACCTCAAACTCCTGAGCTCAAGCAATCCTCCTGTCTCAGCCTCCCAAGTAGCTGGGAGTAGAGGTGTGCGTCACCATGCTTGGATAATTTTTTTCTATTTTTAGTAGAGATGCGGTCTCACTGTTGCTGAGGCTGGTCTCAAACTCCTGAGCTTCAGCAATCCTCCCTCCTCGGCCTCCCAGAGTGCTAGGATTACAGGTGTGAGCCACTGCGCCTGGCCCAAGATCAGTGAACTTGAAGGCATAGCAATAGAAATTGCGCAAAAAGAATGGAGAGAAAAAAGACTGACAAAAAATGAACCTATTGTGACCTGCACATAGTAGCAACCATTCTAACATACATATTATTAGAGTTGCAGGAGAGGAGAGAAGTGGTGGGGAACGACAGAAAAAAATAGCTGAAGAAATCACCAGGCCACTTTTTTGCTGAAAACCCTTCAGTAATTTTCCACATGCCTTAAAACAGTGCCCACGGCCCTCACACTGACTTACATGATTCTACCTCTTTGCTGCCTGTCCAATTTCAGCTCTACCACTCTCCTTTACTTACTTCACCCCACCCATCCTGGGCTTCTCTTGGTCCTGTAAACTTCCTCCTACCCTGGGCTTTTCCACATGCTGTTCTCTCTACCCAAAGGCTCTCCTGACTCCCAGCTGACTCCTCCCCCTCTGTGGAGGCTAAAGCAACTCCATCTTGGATGCTAATCTGCCATGTTGACTTCTGATTAACCCCTGTTCTGGGAATGCTTAAGATTTCTACTTTACTGTGAATTCTGTCCTTAGATCAGAATGACCCTGCCCATAAATCCTGCCCTTAGGCAGATTCTTATAGCTTTCTTGCCTCTCCCTGAGGAGGTCAATTTCAATTGTCCTAAACATTCTTTCCCTAGGGTATATAAGCCCTATGTCTGGGGGGTAATGTTGTGGGGGATCCACCATTTCGCCTCGTCTTGCTGTTGCCTGAGACATGGCTTCTGTTCATAAGTGCCTGTTAAATGTTTCTCTGTGAGAAATGAGTTTGTTAGCCTCTTTCTTTGGACTCTTACCTTCCTTGGCCTTTGGGGGTAAGTTTGCATAGACCTATTCACTGTGGAACACTCTCCTTTGGATCTGAGCTAAATATCACTTCCTCAGAGATGTCTTCCTTGACTTCCCAACCAGGCATGGTCCTCTTAGCACCCTTAGCACCCATAATTCTCCATATCTGCATTTTGTACACTGGAGATGAATTAATTACGGGTTTAATATCTTCTTCCTTAGAGCCTTGTTCATTGTTCACACTTAAGTCTTCAGTGCTTACCTGAGTGCAGGAGGCCCCCAGCTGAAAAGTGGCAGAAATGAAACTTCAATGCTTAGGTTCATCTCTCTCTCTCTCTCTTGAACTATCTCTGTATTGGCAAGCAAGTGCCCAGCTTGACTTCTGCCTCCCCAGCATGGAACGGCTGTCTCAACTTAGTCCATGGTAGCCTCTCTTCTATCTACTGGCAAATAGTCTTTTCCATGAGCAAATAGGCAAGAAGAGCCCCCTTGGAGAGAGCCAGAGATTTCCATCTGTATTAGTAAGTGTTCCTGTTCTTAGGGGGAATGCTTTCAACTTGTTGGCTGTGGGTTTGTCATACATAGCTTTTATTATTTTGAGGTATGTTTCTTCTATGCCTAGTTTATTGAGGATTTTTATCATGAAGGGGTGCTGGATTTTATCAAATGCTTTTTCTGCATCTATTGAGATGATCTTATGGTCTTTGTTTTTACTTCTGTTTATGTGGTGAATCACATTTATTGATTTGCATATGTTGAACCATCCTTACATCCCTGGGATGAAACCCACTTGATCATGGTGGATTATCTTTTTGATGTGCTATTGAATTCGTTTTGGTAGTATTTTGTTGAGGATTTTTGCATCTATGTTCATAAGGGATATTGGTCTGTAGTTTTCCTTTTTTGTTATGTCCTTTCCTGGTTTCAGTATCAAGGTGATACTGGCTTTGTAGAGTAAGTTAGGGAAGGTTTCTTCCTTCTCAATGTTATGAATAGTTTCAATAGAATGGGTGCCAGTTCTTCTTTGTAGGTCTGGTAGAATTTGGCTGTGAATCCATCTGGGCTGGGGACTTTGTTTATTGGGAGATTTTTTTTTACTGTTTCAGTCTTGCTACTCATTACTGGTGTGTTTACAATATTTATTTCTTCCTGATTCAGGCTTGGAAGGTTGTGTGTTTCCAAGAAGAAACCATAGGAAAAACTCTTATAGACATCAGCCTAGGCAAAGGATTTATGACTAAGACCCCAAAGGCAAAAACGGCAACAACAAAAATAAATAAATGGGACTTAATTAAATTAAAAAGTTTCTGCACTTCAAAGGAAATAATTAACAGAGTAAATAGACAACCTACAGAATAGAAGAAACTATTCACAAACTACACATCTGACAAAGGGCTAACATCCAGAATCTACAAAGAACTCAAACAAATCAGCAAGATAAAAACAAATAACCCCATTAAAAAAGTGAAAGGACATGAACAGCATTTTTTTTTCAAAAGAAGATATACAAATGACCAACAGACGTGGGAAAAAATGCTCAAAATCACTAATCACCAGGGAAATGCAAATTAAAACCACAATGAGATACCACTTTACTCCTATCAGAATGACCATTATTCAAAAATCAAAACACAATAGATGTTGGCATGAATGTGGTGAAAAAGGAACACCAAGTGTTGGTGAGAGTGTAAATTAGTACAATCTCTATGGAAAACAGTATGGAGATTCCTCAAAAAACTAAAAATAGGCCGGGCGCGGTGGCTCACGCCTGTAATCCTAGCACTCTGGGAGGCCGAGGTGGGCGGATCGTTCTGAGCTCAGGAGTTCGAGACCAGCCTGAGCAAGAGCGAGACCCCATCTCTACCAAAAATAGAAAGAAAATTAATTGGACAGCTAAAAAATATATATATAGAAAAAATCAGCCGGGCATGGTGGCACATGCCT